>LKNJ01004273.1:3175-39756 GCA_002120245.1 Maccullochella peelii | reverse complement strand
TATATATATATATATATATATATATATGAAGAGCAATGGTGGGTCTCTTCTTTAGAAATGTTATGCAGCACTGATATGCAACAGGACATGGATGTAAGATTAAGGTTGCAGCAGTGTAAACCACAAAACAGGAATTCAGCAGTAAAAATTATGACAAAAAGACTGACAAGAATATAGCCAGCTGTCACATAATAGCTGAAATATTTCTGAAATTCTTAGAGGAATATCAGTGTGTGTGACAAAGGCCATGTTTAGTTCCCAATGAAGCCAGTATTACAATGTGAAAAGGCTGTTTGTAAGACAACAGTTACATCACAAGATAATGTATATTAGCATCTTCTAGAGACCCAAGTTTGCAGCGAGACATGCAGTAAGAAACCATCTCAAAACAGCAAAAACTTGAAAGGAAAGATGATGCAATACATATTCAGCTATGCATATCAACATCAGAGCATCATAATTCACATGCGGAAATAACAGCCAAGCTCAGCAAAAACAACAAATTAAATCACAGTTAATATCTTTGCAAACACTGCATGCAAGTTGAAGGCAGTAGCAGCAGCAAAAGTCAAGGCATGGGTCACAAACAAATCTGTCCGACAGCAATTACACAGCAAGCAGCTTGACAGCCAATAAGCACATAAACATCAACTGAACAGAGCCAAGACATCTAGTCACAATATGTATTAGCACAAACAGCAAGTTCTTACCTTAATGAAGCAAAGCAGTGATACCAGGCATGTCAGAGTTTGACAAGAAACAAACTTCCACAGCAGGGACAGAAAACGTCACTTCCGGTTTCAAGTTCAGGTTTGAGGCCTACGAAGGAATGAAGAGGACTGGGTTTACTTTAATGTGACTAGACAACTTTTTTTTGCTTTAACTTATCATTATGAAGTAAATGTTGATTGTACAGTGTAATGGCTATAAAATAATGACACCATTGGCGTTTAGACTGGTTTCATATAAGCCTCGCTTTCACTGTGCAATTCTGTCTGCCCACGGGTATGATCTGCCGGGAAAAAAGAAGGCTCGATTTATAGCACAAAGGAAGCGGGTCAACCATTGCACTGCTCAACCAAAACAGAAGAGGAAGAGGGCTTTTATTTTCCGGTAGCTATTGGTAGCTATCCCCAGCTAGCGGAAATTACGGACGGTGGAACAATTGGAGTAAATGTGAAGAGGGAGAGTGATACAAAACGAGGAAAAACAAGAGTGAACCTCGGACTACCGGGTGTTTTACTTTTGCCTCTATCATAGCACTGAGATCGGGGATTCTTATGGTTATTTCTTGCTTTGGACCAGCCTTGCTACTGTCCAAAACGCTACTGCTAGCAACCAATTCAATTAAGTTTTGTTTATACAGCGCCAAATCATAACAGAAGTTATCTCAGGTTATCTCAGGTTGGTAGTAGCTAGGCCCTGATGGAAACTGAAAGTGATCCGGTTGACTTTGCGACAGCGATGCCAACAATAATACCAATTGGAAACTAGGGGGGGTAAACTGAAAAGTTGTCTATTGTCACTTTAATGGTCCAAAAGCTGCAGGATGAAGCACCAAAGTGTGTTATTTTCCAAGCAAAGACCCCCTGAAGCAACGGTGAGAGGAATGATGCTCACCTAGCACCTAGAGTGTGCGCATCTCATGTATTATCTTTACGTTCATGTCATAGTCAAAGACCTTGGCAATACCATAAAAGGCAAAGTTGAACCGACTTCTTTTGCTGCATACATCTGGACCTGTCAAACACAGGTTTATCTAATAACATTATTAATTGCTGCATTTCATTGCAATGATTGCTGGAACATAGTGTTATTGGTTCCACCTGTGCTTTTTCCTGCTATGACAAGTGAAAATGTCTGCTGTTGTGAAACAGATCTATGAATACAGTTCATTTGGGAACGAAGAGGAAATTAGTTTTATATCAAGATTTAAAACAAGCACAAGTACAAGATGGACGGACTCTTGAGAAGAGAAACTGATGACGCTCATTAAGATAACATGTCAGTCAAATCCAAAATATGAGGAACCCTGTCTTGCTCTGCAAACTCTGGCAGTTTAGCAAAGTTTAAGTTGCATTTTTCAACAGAAACTAACGAGGAACATGTGAGGAAAGAAACATGCAGCTCATGTTCTTGATTTTATTTAAATGAAATTCAACTTGGCCCCTTGTCACCAGTTTAAAAATGCAATCACTTCACACATGGATTTTTGATGGAAACCATGCAGCACTAACATGTAAACATGAAGACTATATTTATACAGGTATAAGAGATGACTCAGCTGCTTGTCACTCAATACAGGTCAGCCGTTTGCAGTTTGAGCTCAGTCGTCAGACCTCACAGGGTATTGTCTTTCTTCAGCAGGTGGCTATGTAATGGTTTGGCATTTTAGTGCCTGTGTTGTTCTGGTGCTAAAGGTCTGCCGTTCCCCGCAGTGCTCTGTGCTACCAGTAATTACCTCAGCCATCAATTCATTCTACTACAGCTTAAGTGCTAACACAGCTAATCTTGTTAGAGTGATTTGATTAGCAAGCACATCGCCCACTATCACACCTCCAGGGTATGAGCACTTTAGATGAATCCTTGTCCTCTTTCTGGCCTTACTCACCCAGAAATGATATATTACCCAGTAGATGACAAATTACCATATTCCTTGGATTTTACTATAGTTGCATCAAATTCCCAATTGTTGCACAACATGAATTTAGAAATGATCATGGAATGACCATACGTCTGGGTTTTAGTTTGTAAACATACCAACCACAACCCAAATTAAACACCACCCATCCATTCTAAAAAGGTACAGTCCCATAGAAAATTTCATCTCCCAACTAATTTTCACCCCCCAGATCTCCATTTTTAAATCATCAACATCTGTTTCTGCTTGTACGCGAGGAGTGTAAATCAATGTTGTAGTGCGGGGTGTTGCAACAACATCCTGGCTGTCCCCACTAAGAATTATTTGTTTTGTGGAAAAAACAGTGCAGATTCGGAGCTTGATACATAACTCTCCTCACTTCCTGAGAGGTCTCGTGGGTCAGATTCGGATTGTTGATAATTCTTGTGGCAGCGAGACCAAGACCATGCAGACGATTTGATACCATACGGCAGGTCATTGCTGTGACAGGATACACAATAAGATAACATTCTCCTAATGGATGATTCTTATCATTCACAGTAATTGAAGACATAATGGAGCCTGATCATAATACCCTGGAGGTGTAAATGTCTCTGTTGCTGTGTTTCAGACAATGTGAGATACTGTCCTCCTCTCTGTAACCTGCCCTTCCTGAAAAATGACAGGTATAATGACTGAAGAGCACTCCAGTGCATGTCATGTATTTTCAAAAAGATCTTTGTACCTGTTGCCTTTCGACCATGTGTGACCTCCAAGAGGCTGTGAGCCATAGATATCTCGGTAAATGTGATAATTCTGAAATGACTAGGTCACACATGAGTGAGCAAAAGCCATCAAACAGGACCTCCACTTAGCCCAAAGTGATGTTTTTCCTTTCTTTCCTTGTTTGTCTTTAACCCAGGTGATGTCTTTCTTCACCGTCAGCACTGCTGACACTGAAACTGAGAGGATTTAGCAGATGACAGCCATGCCGCCTCATCCATCACTATCCATCTCCATTACAGTTTCGATAGCTGCTTTGGACTGAGGCGGAGAGGTGAGGATGTGACCCACTTCTCAGCACCTGTCAAGACCTTGAGAAAGAGAAGAATAGTGAGAGACAAATATCTTTAGCGCTTAGGTATGTTTGATGGATGTTTGCTCTTGCTAAAAATAGAAATCCCATCATATTACAGGTCGATTACACAAGCGTAAAGTGTGCAGGCTTCAAATTCCTCCTTTTTGCACCAATCAAATTCTTTTATTGCACATGAAATTACTCTTTGTAGTAAAGTTTTACTAGTCACATTCACCTGTAAGTGCCTCAATCACACTTAAATATCTTCTAAATAGCTTGACCACAGTTGAGTTGTCAGCTAGGTCACCCTGACACACACGCACATACGTTCACACACCAACAACAATACTTCCTCTTCTTTTGGAAAAAAATAAAGTTTGACAAACGAGTGACAGCTGAATCACACTGGAAAACAGCAAATGTTCTTGGGAAGCCCAGCGAGGAGCGAAAGAAAAGTGGTAACCCAACTCTCTGGCTCCACCCCACCAATTTCCCCCCTTCTCGTAGCCCCTGATACACCCTAATCCAAGCCAAGGGCGAGCTTGTGGCAGCTATTAATACAGTGTGCCAACACGTCCAGTCACAATCAGAGCCTGGCCATTCCTTTCATGCTGTGCAGAGGACAAGGGACAGGGGTCTGTCATAGGATGAGCGATAACCGCTAGTGGAGGAAGAGAGGTGGTCGAGATATTAAAGTAAGATTAACCATAGCACTGTCTATGCGAGTGTGCATGTGTGTGTCTGGTTAATTAAACTGCAACGCTGGATTGAATGCCCCCAAAAAATTGTGCAGCAGGCCTAGACTCGGCGTTTTAATCAGCTCTACCTGTCAAAAGCAGCATTAAATTTCACATGAAAGAGAAAGTGAGTGATGAAAAGCAGACATTAAGAGAGAGGGAAGAGAGATGGTGCTTGGGGAGTAGAGTGGAAAGAGGAGAGGAGGAGGAGGAGGAGGAGAGAGGGGAGGAGGAGGGGGAGGAGGAGAGGTGCTATTGTGTAAGATCTTGTGTGTGTTTGTTTGTGTGCGCGCAGGCTGTTGGCCACAGAGGGAAATGGGCTAGGACAATGTGTAGCTGACTGGCTCCAATATAATTCATTCATCATTGTAGTGTGTGTGTGTGTGAGAGAGAGAGAGAAAGTAGTGGGGGGTTCTGTGTGTTTGTGTGTCAGACAGTATTCCTGCTCGTCTCGCTCCACCAGTTAAGTTAAATCTGAGGCAGTCACTGGCACACTGCAGTGGTCTCTCTATCCCTGTCTGTCCTGCTCTGAAAGTATCAACAGCCTCCTGGTTCAGCACCACAGGTAAGAGCGCACATTACCGCATTCTCAGGAAGATGTTATACCAACTTTTTTTTTTTTAAATATTTGGCAGTTTAAGTCTATAAACTCTTTAAATTTATCTTTAACACTGGATAAACAAATCTTAACTTACTACGGCTGCTTTAGGCATTTCCAATATTCCAACACCAGCACAAAAAGGTTTCTGCAAATATTTATCTCATAAGCCCTTTGTTGAAGATTGCTGCTATTACCTTAGTTACCAACACATGTAGGGAATGCAAAGGACAAAACAACATATTGGATGTGTTCACTGACTTGACCCGTGCTACCTGTTGTTGCTGTTTGTTCAGGTTGTTCATGTGAAAGTCCTGTGTGTGTAGAGCCTTTAAAACAATTAATGTAGCTGTGCAGTCGGGATGAGAAGAATCCAGAACTGGATTATGCAAACTGTACGAAGAGAAGACATTGTCTCATGTCCCCATAGAGAACTGGATCCACTCCCGATAAACAGTAGCCCTGTGCTCCCTAAAAACCCTCACTTATGAAGAATCCTGAAACAGGTAGGAAAAAGGAGAGACAGGGTGGCTGTGGAACAGCAGGGAAAGCTAACTGCAGAAAAGGAGAGGAAAAACGGGTGAAATCAAATTTTCAGCATTGTGAAAGAAAAGAGAAATAAAGTGATGGACTGGAGAATGAAGATGTTGAGGAAGAGAGGACCTACGTTGTTCAGAGTGATGGCTGCTCAGCATCATGCTCTTAAACCAAGAGCTTTGTATGGGTTTCACTTTTATAGGTGCTTACTCTCCCCCCCGTAATTTTTCTTAGTTTCTATGTTGGTGACAAAACTCTGAGAGCCAGTAAATGTGTGATTTATTATAACAGTGAAATAATCTTCTAACAAAAAAATAAGTAGAAGAGAAAAGGATTTATAATTTGTTATGTTATTGTAATTGAAAGTGCCTGTGGCATATTTCATAAAATCCAGTGCAGGAAATGAAGGCAAGCTTTACAGGCTGAAGTTGGTGCTGTTTAATTGTGCAAGTCACATGAAAGCGCAGTTTTATAAACAGAAAAATGCAGGCATGCCTTCTGAAGCCAATATTTCCATTAGCTCCTCTCCTGCCAGCAGAAGTCAAGTCCTCATTTAGTTCATGGACACTGTCACTCACACACACACACACACATGCTTACTTAATCAAAAGCATCTGTTCTTTCTCTTTCTGAACACATGTGTGTGAAAAAGCACATGTTTTAAATGGAGAAGTGTGTTAGTTTGGTGCAGTTTAAAAAAAATTGCAATGATCTTCATTGCATTGCGCCACCAAACTTAACATTTAAGAGTTTCTTTTGCAGTCAGTGAGTTTACTCTTGGTCAAGTGTGCTTCTTCAAAAACTCTTCAGCTGAAGTGAGACCCTGTAAGTTGAGACAGAGGAGGAAATGAGTTATAGGAGGCTATGGTTGAGGTGTGACACCCATGTTATTACTCTACAAGGAGTAATGGTGACAAATTAAGTTGTAATGCCGTTTTAAGACTGCCATTTGTTGGTGGTGGGTAGCTGGGTATTAAATTTGCATTCCTGTAATATGTCTGAAGGTACAGGATGCAAAAAGCTGAGTTTACAACAACGGGAAGCACCCATTGTAACGTTCTGTTGACCGAACAGGCCTGAAACGAGGCCTAAGTGAGAGGAGGATTATGAGATGTGTGGCTAAGGTGGTGTGTTCTCAGTAAGATGAACCTCATTTCATAATGGGCTGGTATAAATCATTAACCTCATCAACCAGACATTTTAGTGGCTCTCTCTATGGGCAGCCAGATGGTGGTGCTCATGTCAGAGCAGCCGGGTGTTCAGGCCGAGGGCTGCCTCAAATAGCTCTGTTAGTGTGAGCCAAGATTCTATCCGAGCTCAGTCCAACTCGGCTAGCCCGGGCTGTGATTCTAACTTTTCTAGGTTTAACTTTTTTTTTAAATTCTCATGATCCCAGGAAGAGGCTGCATTTTCCTACCCTAAAATAGGATTAGAAATGGAATATAGCTACTACAGTGCCATTCAGGAGTCAGCCTCTGCATTGTGGAGCAAAAATGCTGATTTTATCATTCACTGTAAGCAGCTGTGTGTGCAAACAGTGCAGGGCCTCGCAGCCCATTGTCTTGTCTGAGAGGATGCAGCTTGCTCATGGACGTCAAGTAGATGTTTGCCTTCCTGTCTGTGGTCACCTAGGGTTTATGGCTATCATTCAGTAATGTGCCATCTCACTCCGTGCTATAGCTCACTGGACATGACCACACTAAATCACCTGCTTCCAAGTCCGCTCGCCACCTCAACCTTAATTATGGGGCTCACTTACATATATAGGCAGCAATAACTTTCAGCCTTGTTTATATTCACTCCCCACACACGTCTCCTCACCTTGAACATTTCCCTCATGGAAAAATACTAGTGGTTGAAATGTCAACCGTATCAATAATGGTAAAAGGCATGTGGTGTGGATTTTCTCCCATATTTCCATTTGTGGTCATCAGAAATCTTCTTAGCGTCAAGAGATTGTCTGAAATGGCTTTAAATTCTTAAACTGTGAAACTGATGCATGTTTTGTCGTTCTCTATGCAGACATAGCTTAAATTTACAGCCACCCACTGTTATAATCATTAAAGAAAGAAAACACATGTACACTAAATCCAAGCAGTGACATCTGTGTTGGTGCTTTACCCTGCCTACTACACCAGGGTCTGTGCAGGAAACTCGCAGAGATATTTCATTATTCTGTTGCCCTTGGCACCCACACATCTTCCACACTCAACAATCCCCACATCTGCAACCGATACGGCTGTTGCTTTAGTGCACTGAGGGTTTTTTCAATTCATCTAGTGAAACCATGGTGGAAAATGAGGAGATCTTTGACTTAGAGATAAAATAGTTCTACTGGGAGGGCTCAGACTGTCTTAATGCCAACCAGAGGGCAATAGGAATGCAGATAGGGAAGGTTTGTGCACAGTCCACAGTGGCTGTAAGAGCAACTTCAGCAACTGGATTTCTGCGATATTTTTTAAATAGATATATATCTGAACTAGCTGAGGTCAGTCTAAATTTGTCAATACATTTTCCATCATGATATCACAGTACTGTGTTAGCTGTGAGATGGAAAGAGAGTCAAATGTTGAAGCTAGAATGCCATCTTGTGGCAAGACACTTGCTTAGTTTAGTCAAACTGGTAATCAGAGGATTTCCATTTATATTGTGGCAGCTTAAACGGTAGTCCACAATTTTATCTGTATTATACAAAATATTCAACTACATATTCTAAAAAACAGCCCATAAAATTGTTGTTTTATTGTCTGTATATGCTATTTGCCCACTTTAGAGCCCCAAATTCTGAACATGTTTTGCCCTGGCATCTGTTTGGTTTTAATGTAACCACAGACATGTTGTCATTTTCATGTAATTAGTAACAGAAACTACGTTTGCAGCTATAGTAATAGTATACATCAGGCTTATGCTAATATTATTACATCAGCCCCACTAATGACGCTCACTAAGCTATTCTGTTAAACATAAAGACTCTCAACAAAGCGGAGAATTTGTTTTTTACTCCCATTCCACATTCTGCTTGTACAAATGAAGCAAAAACTACCCCTGAGGCAAATTTTCCGCAGCACGCAGGTTTGATTTTCTCACAGAGCAAAGTTTCCACAGAGCCGAATCCCTGCTGTCCTGTTTGTTTAGGTGTGTGCTGATTAGAAGTTCTCATGCTGGGTACAATGTATCTCTGCACACCAAGGGTTTGAAACGTGACATGTCTTTTACAGTGACTGGAGCCTCAACCCTCTCGTTCTCTCTCCTCCCTGCTCCCTCAGTACCTCAGTGTTTAATGGTGTTGTTATCCAAGCTCGCATTTTGCCATGCAGTCTTCATTAACACAGGTCGTAACATGAGGCATAAATGTTCTCCTTCCGGGTGCTGACAGTCCACCCAGATGGACGGACCATTTGATAAACACTGTACAGTTTTACTGTTCCCATTCATTAGCCAAGAGACGATTTAAAGGAGAAGGGAAAATGCAGACTGTCTGAATAATGATCTTTCAAAGGGCATTTTTGGAATATTCAATAACATACAACATCTGTTTTTCATGCCGTCTTATTTTACAGAAATAACATAAAGCGTCAGGATGGCTTTAATGTGCAGGTCTTTAATGAGCTGGTGTAGGGTGAGCACTTTCATGGGTGCTCGTGTGGATTAGCGTTTATGGGCCATGCCAGTGGTAATGATGGCTCTTCCCCTAGACTGCCTGTGACATTTTTGTTGTGTTTCTTTTATAGGACTCGCTGAGGCCCTCGCCCAAGGCCCGTATCAGTCACCACAGACGCACCCTGCCGACAGGGCCCCCTGTTAAAAAGTCCCAGGATCTGGCACTAAAAAGGGAAAATGCAGAATATAACGGCAGGAGCAACAGAAGAGATAGCGCTGACATGCGGCATGTCTGGGAGCCATGAAATCATCTTCACCCTGGTTCCTATTGTCTATGGCTGTAACTTTGTCATCGGCATTGTCGGAAACAGTATGGTAGTGGCTGTCATCTACTGCTACATGAAGCTCAAGACGGTGGCCAATATTTTTGTGCTCAATCTTGCTGTTTCTGACCTCACCTTCCTCATCACTCTGCCCATGTGGGCCACCTTCACCGCCACGGGCTATCACTGGTCCTTTGGAGGATTCCTGTGCAAGGCCAGTGCAGGGCTGGTAATTTTTAACCTCTACACCAGCATCTTCTTCCTCACAGCACTCAGCATTGACCGTTATCTTGCCATCGTCCACCCAGTGCGATCACGCCGGTTCCGCACTGTGGTGTACGCACGTATCACCTGTGTAGTGATCTGGCTTTTTGCCTTTCTGCTTAGTGTGCCCACAGCACTGACCAGGGATGTCCACAACATCAAAAACTCTAACAATACACTGTGTGGCATTCTGCACACAAGCATTGAAAATTCCATGAGGTTGAAGGAGCTCCTGCTGGCCATCAGCCTGATGAAAAGCCTGCTGGGCTTCCTGGTGCCCTTTGTCATCATCATCACCTGTTACTGCCTCATTGGACGGGCGCTGCTGGGGGCGAGACACATCCAGAAAAGCTCCCGTTCCCGGGATGACGAGGTACTGCGCATGCTTGCAGCAGCTGTCCTGGCCTTCTTCCTGTGCTGGGTGCCCCATCAGGTGTTCCACTTAATGCAGGTGCTCACCCAGCTGATACTGGCAGAGAACTGTGCCATGCTAGAAATCATTGACACTGCCATGCCCTTCACCATCTGCATTGCCTACTTCAACAGCTGCGTTAACCCTATTGTGTACGGCTTTGTTGGGCGCAACTTTCGCAAAAACTTACTGCGTCTGTTGCGCTGCTCACCAGGAGGAACTACAAGACCTCACCCGAGCATCAGCTCCAAGATGAGCGCCCTCTCTTTTCGTGCCTCTGAGGCACTAAGCCTCACAACCAAAAGTAAAGCCCCTTCTGATGTTAAGTGAAAAAAAATAAAAAATAAATGAAGAGGGTACAAGTTCACTCTCCTCACTCTTTGAGTCTGTGGTTAAGGGGCCGGGGATGGAGATATTCCATGCTTTTAAAACCCCAACTGTATAACCAAGCACTGAACCATACAGAATGGTTGAAATGTTGTATTCACGTCCCTCTGTGTGTAAGTCCAAGAGAGGTTCACATCCTTGTACAATATTTATCTGCAGAATAATTATTCGTAAACCATCACATGTCACACAACACTCATGCTTGTCACATTCATGCTGGCAAATGTTTCTCTTCAAGTCTGTGAAATGTATAAAAAGTATAAAAGTATGAAAGAAATCCAGGAATTAACTATATCAAACTGTTGCCCTGCTGGAAAAGTCTACCTAACAACAGATCGCTTATCCCATTATTTATTTAAAATATGCATGTACTGCAGGATTTTGTCGCCATTGTGCCTCAAAGATACAGTGCAGTAATATAATGTCCAGTGATATCTGTTCTGTGTGCTCAGCAGGTCTTTCACCAGTTGGAACAGTGATCAAGTGCTCAGCAAAGATACTAAAGCAAAAGTAAATCATAAGCCACCCATGCATGCTCTGCCAGCAGCTGTATACATGGAACAATTGAAAAAGTGTCGCAGAAATGTGATGTAAGTTTATATCAGCTAATAACATATTTGACTATGTTAACTAGTACCTGTACGCTATATGTGGTAATGTCAAATTATGTGCTCCTTGTGAAAATGTATGATAAGTGTTTGCATAATAAGACTGAAATGCAATGAAATATTGCCTAGCCTGGGAGTAACATGTGGTGTAAATAACAAACACTCCAGGTAGGGTGATCATTGTCAATATATCTGGCGGTTGTCTTTGTGGTATTTAAACATGTTGATAGATGTAAGTAAGTGCACAGTTTGTGAATATGTGAAAATATGAATAAAATGAAAAGATCCACAGTTCTAAGTTGATTTTTTTTTTATTACCTCATGATAAAAAGAGATAAATCATCCTGATTAGTCATGAAGACATGACACTAGTTACCAAAACACCTAGAAATAACAGTTGATCTGAGATTAAGTAACTATTAGGACTGACCTTGGCTCAAAGTTTCTCCAAGCACCTCTAGCATCTATTAATCATTGACTATGCATCATGTAGGCTCTTGTTCCTCCACATAGTAAAAATAGCAGGTGCTCAGCACAAGATGTTTTTGGGAGGATGTATGGTATGTTGCTGCATCACAGACAGGGATTGGTGGATGGGCGGCAGGTCAGGTTTATAAGAGCTTTCAAGGGGTGAGATCAGCCTCACTGCAAACATGAGACTACTCCTGCTTTTCGGATTGGTGGCTGTTGCCCTGGCAGAAATCACTCGCTTCGAGGGGTAAATCTCTAGTCTTTGTTAAAGCAAAAAGACAATTATATGTAACACTATTGCTGTAAAAATGTCTGCAGTGCTAATCATGACTTTGCATTAAGTTATGGACTGATGCAAGCATGATGACATACCGTACTATGACTTAAGACCTGTTTGCTATGTATAAAAAGACAGTATTTAGCCAATAACTAGTGATCCAAGTGAGTTCTGTATAGGGCAGCATTCTGGTTCAATGTAATTAATCTCCCATCAATTGAAGTATGTCGGTTTCAATATTTGTGGCCATTAGTAAACCACTGGTTAAAGCAAGATGTTGTCATGGTCATGGAAACATGTCTTTTTCAACATTTGTCCTCAGACAAAATGACAGACTGGTTTGCTCAAAGGTACTTCAGCAGTATTGCACATTATTAGTAACATGGCTCAAACCAGTAACTCTTCAACTGCTAGAAGGTCCCAAAAACCATTCAACCACTGCAAGGTGGAATTTAACATGTATAACAGAAACATAAAACAGTTATTGGGTATATCCTCTTACAGATTGTGGAGAGAAGATGATGCAGCCGGGTGGTTTTAACATTTAAAGATGTTATTTAAAGATACTACATTGAACACTGAATAACACACTAAACAATCGCACTAATTCTTGTGAAAGGCCAGCACTTGCATTTTCTACATGTTTGTGTCTCACAAGAAAACTGTGGCTATTGTGTTTGTGATCTCTCTCTTTTTTTTGTCGCTAGAGAGAAAGTCTTCCGTCTGAAGCCTGTGCTTGATGAGCATGTGACCCTCATTAAGGAACTGGCTAAGAGCATCGAGGTACCTCACTGCCTTCTTTCTCACACACACACACACACACACACACACACCCTATAATGCTATCCTCCCTCACTACAGGGGTTTGATTGGTTGCTAATGGTGAAAGAGGCTAAATTGGACCTACTTTTATAGATAGGTCTTTCTGATAATTCACTTAATGCCCATTCTGATATGAAAATTATATCTAATTGCACCTTTTTTTTCTCTAATGTTTAGATCAAATACTGTCTGTATTTGCTGGCTCTTTGGCATCATCTCAAATTCACTTCACTTAAGAATGTCTTTCAGCTCGGCACAGTTTGGCAAATGAAATGCTGTATTCGGATTTCATATCTGAATTTGAAGTGTTTGGCTTTGGCGCCATCTGCAGGTTGACTTCTGGACCCCCGATAGCGCTGAGCTGGTGACCATCGACACTGATGTGGACATCCGTGTGCCTGCCATCTACCTCGATATGGTGTACACCATCCTGCAGCAGAATGAGATAGAGCACGAGTAGGTCACTAGAGAAAGACACTAAATAAAAGCATTTCCACTTATCAGTACTCATGAAATTAAAATATCTTGAACACTAGGTTTTTTTTAGGTTTTTTTTTACATATGCTGTTTGAACACTTTTTCAATTCCTCTTCAGGGTCCTTATTGAGGATCTGCAGGATGCTGTTGATGCCCAGGCTGACAACAAGATCTCTCCCAGAGCCCACAGCTACACCAGTTACAACAGCTGGGACAAAGTAAGAGGCGAAAAGATCATCAGTCACAATCTTTACCACAACTGGACTGTTATTTCCTGTTCTTATTTGTTCTCCCTTTAATTTCAGGTCCAGTCCTGGATCGCCTCCATTTCCTCCTCCAATCCTAATCTGATCAGCAAGCAGGTGATTGGAAGCACCTACGAGGGACGCCCCATGACCGTTCTCAAGGTATTCCAAGACTTATCTGCTATATCAGTCTCTTGTGTTGAATAATATAGATATATATATACCACCAGTTACATCTAACGAATGTTTTGCGATTACTTGTAACAACCACAGCTTGGTAAGAAGTCCAGCTCCACCAAGCCCGCTATCTTCATGGATTGTGGTATCCATGCTAGAGAGTGGATCTCTCCTGCTTTCTGCCAGTGGTTTGTCAAGGAGGTAAGGGAGACACCTGGATGGGCATGGCAAGCATTTATACAGAGGCTTCCACCGATTACAGCACATCATCTTTTTCCAATCTTCCTCAGGCTCTGTCCACCTATGGCAGTGACTCTCAGATGACCAGCCTGCTCGACCAGATGGATGTCTTTGTTCTCCCCGTCTTTAACATTGATGGCTACGACTTCACCCACAAGAGCGTATGTTACAACTTGAAACCTAAGTTTATAGTCTAACCTAACAGAGACCATGCTGTCCTGTTTATCTTAAAGAACTGATTTCTTAAATGCATCTCTGACATCTTTATTTTGTCCACTTGGGGACTTTAGAACAGGATGTGGAGGAAAACTCGCTCCAGTAAATCTGGATCCAGCTGCATTGGAGCCGATCCCAACAGGAACTGGAACGCTGGCTGGTGCAGTAAGTGTGACATATACACAGTTATATCTTAAAGGCAATTTTATATTGCACTTCCATAAAGATGGGGTGCGTGTGTGAAACAGATTAACAAAAGAATGGCTAAAATCTGTGCAGCAGAGGTAGAGATATCTTGACTTTTAGTGCCTAGTATAAGTCACACCCCAAAAACCTTTAGTCCTACATTTCCCATAATGTGTCATTAGTCTAGTAAACACCTATTGATGGTTTTCCACAATGTAAATGTCATTGCAGCCATTGGAGCCTCCAGTAACCCCTGCAGCGACACCTTCTGTGGGTACACTCCTGAGTCTGAGATCGAGGTCAAGAACGTTGCCGACTTCATCCGCAGGAACAAGTCCATCATCAAGTCCTACATCACCATCCACTCCTACTCCCAGCTGCTGCTCTTCCCCTACTCCTACACCTATGAGCTGGCTGCACACCACAGTGAGCTGGTAAGTCATCATTATCTGCCACAAAGTATACATTCAGCGGGCAGTCACAATGACTATATAATCATTCATCATGGCAGTGTCACAAGCATTGGTATAGTGCAGTGTATAAAGCCTTGCTGGAAACATATGCATTGGGAACGCAATAACAATAAATTAACTGCATCAGACATAGGTATGTTCAATTATGGCTCAATCGGGCTCTTTATATAATGATCGTCAGACAAGAATCAAAGGTAAAAGTAGTGTCACTATATGGATTTCATTGACAATAGATTTGGAAATCACAAATTAGCTGAATTTGTTTTTTAAATGTCTTTATCACAGGGCGCATTAAGTAAAGTGTGCATCTCAAATCAAAGAATAGAAGCAAATCTTTCAGAATGAAGGGTCTGACATAAATTAATATAATAGAAACTGATTAGAATATTTCTGAAGCTGTTTCCAAAAGCAAGAATTCAACCCAGTCCCATTATGACTCTTATCTAAAGGCCACACTTAGCTGCTGTAAATCATTTACTCCCTGCTCATATGCCTCATTCTCATGGCTCTTTTACCTCTCACTGGGGTGTCCGAGGGCTGCACAGTTAACACTCACACCCCAGCTCCAGCTCTCACACTAACTGAGGCAGATCACACATCTCTGCCTCTCTATTACTCACTTGTAATTTAAGCTCTCTTCTGACATGCAGAACAAAAAGAACTCCGGGGATCTGTCATAATTCATCTGTTGTCCCAGAAATATAATTTCCTGCTTGTGCATTTCTCTGGGGATTTCATTTCCTGTCACCGAAGCTTTTTACTATTTTTTGTAATATCAGTAAAAATGTTTTGTTTGAGCTAGCGCAACGGATGGTGGATGCTGCAGGGCAAAAAACATATATTTACTATTCTTAATACCAGCTGTATTTTTATAGTTGTTTGGTTCTGTATGGTATTGTTCCTTCTTTTCACTTTTAAGCCAGACTATTTAACTTTTAAAAAAATAAATCAAATCAAAAGTTGAATTCATAAGCAATAAAATGCACCGTTGCCTAATTCATTAAACTCAGGTGTTTTGCTAATATAATCTTACTTAGTCTGGTATGACCAGTAGCTATGGTTGCTAATGTTAGCTAACTTTAGAGATACTGCTGTGTAATTATTCAGTAATATGTATGAATATATCTGTACTTTAAATGGTCAAAAACCTTCTGATTGGTCCTTTAACACATCTGACTTATGTTTCTTCTCTGTATTGTAGCTGAAGGTTGCTGAGGAAGCCTCTGCTGCTCTGCGTAGTCTGTATGGTACTCGCTACACCAGTGGACCTGGTGCTACAACCATCTGTAAGTGAATATTGCAGCCGCATTTCTGTCCATGGGGAAATTGTGTATTGAGAGGAATCTTGATAGTCTATTTTCTATCTCTAATAATATGCATTATGATGGTCACGATGCACAAACTTTCTTTTTAGAGATGTAACCTCTAGAGGCAACAAAAGGCAATGACTTATCATGAGAGAAAGCTGTTTCTAGCAAACAAAGGATTTTGTTTTGGGCCCTGGAAAGCATAACAAATCCAGGCTGTCCCAGGTCATCAGCATATCCCACTCTAAATAATCCCCCTCTCCTTATCTGCCCTCAGACCCCGCTGCTGGAGGTTCTGACGACTGGGCCTACGACCTGGGAGTGAAGTATTCCTACACCTTCGAGTTGCGTGACACTGGTCGTTATGGCTTCCTGCTGCCTGAGTCTCAGATCAAGCCCACATGCGAGGAGACCATGCTGGCCGTCAAGTACATTGCCGCCTATGTGCAGAAGAACCTCTATTAAAGAGTGGAACTGCCAGGACCCCTGCCAACTCAGCTCCTCTGTACCAGCCCCCAGCCCCTCCAATCTCTCAGCCATCTCCAGCCGGTATCCATGGATACGGGCACCACCCGCCATGTTTCCTCGCTGTGCTTGACAGAATGTCAAGATGAGTGCAAACAATAAAATCAATGATCCATCCCCACATGCTGAATCAAATTTTTAATGTGTATATGATAATATAGTGTCTGATAGACTGAGCAGCTGTCATTTGTATGAACATATACAACAAACAGTGATGTATGGTGAATAAAATCATGCTTACACTTTACAGCCCATCACTAATAGGCCAGAAAACTTGTCTGCTGCCTTCATGGTCCAAGAAAACATAGTAAGACACTGAAATTTAACAATGCAAACCATTCAGTGTGATGCCCTTAACAATTTCGTGTCCACATACTTAAACTAGACAATGCTTCTCAAACAAAATAGCACACAAGAAACAAAAGCATTTAATTTACTGTATCAGTGCCTTCAAACCCTGGTGACCCCTCTTGTTGAGCTGGCATTGTTCCAGTGGTGGAGGTTGGACGGGTGGGGGTATCAGTCTTGAAGGATTTCAGTCCAGCAGCACAGTACGTGACAACCGCAGCGTATTCCTTGGCAGCGTCTCCACTCTGCCAAGCATCTGCCCGAGTGGAGAAAATAAAAGAGTCAAAGATCAGCAGGGAATCTAACTGCACTGGCACACATTTCTGAAGCAGGAGGTAGAAACGTAAGTTCAGGGATTGCTTTTGTAACATTATGACCAATGCAAATTTGTAAACATTCATAAATTAAAGGTTTCATATTATTTGTAGCAGAGCAGTCAAGGGAATATTCCATTCTATGTGCATTTAAAGCACACCTAATATTGTTTTTAATATATATTGTTTATTGTTAATATTTAAGCATAAAAACGAAATAGGTACAGTTGATCCCCCTCCCCCTAGTATTACACCCATCTCCAAAAGTACCACAACACCACTTGATCTGAGAATTAACTCAAGAGGTCTACTGAGACCACTAAAAATAATTCACTGTTGTGTAATACAGTTCAAGATGAGCAGGGACCTGAACTACTGCCTGTTCGTCTTGTCACTCTCTTGCTATACTGTCTTTATTCCACAAGATGGCGACAAAATACCAAATGTATATTATTGAACGTCTTGTTCCTGATCTCAGCACCCCATTACAGCATCATCATCATCATCATCTCTACAGTGTCATCACGTGTAAGATGACACCAGCAAAGGGAGCTACATGGCAATTGTTTGAAAGGTCAAGGCTGCAGAATGATGTTTTGAGAATGTAAAAATCATGTCTGACTCAAGAAAGGTTTTGCCCCCCGCCCCCCCCCTGGAGACCAGCCCTAAACTAAATTTAAAAAAAACTAAAACTAAAAAAACGAGTGCAAAAAGAATATAAAGTCTGTTCAGAAATATCAAATGCTGCTTGTGCCTACTCGAACTCCCTGAACTGCTGGGGGTGTGGAGGCTCATGTTGGGAGCAGGTGGGTGTGTGGAGGCCGTCACGTGACGCTGCGATTGGCTGCTTGTCACACTGGTATAAATTCACCTCTGTGGATTTAGGCAGTCCTTTTTCTCCACGTAAAGCTGCCGTGTCTTCAAGTCCAGGCTACAAAGTAGCTTCGACTTCTTCTTCAGTCATGGCAGGTATGTGACATTTTAACATTTCAAACCCGTTTCAATTGCGCAGTTGTTTTCACTGAGGCACTACCTTCATGCTAAAATGTTTGTTTTCTGTAAAGTTTTAAAAGTATGAAGTCTCGCGGATTTGTGCGGTATTAAATATCAGTGTGTAGCCTAGCTATAGTGAAAATGGCAGTCTGTCGTTAAAGTTGCTTGCTCTGAGTCTTTGTTGCTAGGTTGTTTGTTTGTGCAGCAGCCTCCTGAAGTAACCAGAGTAAAAGTACATTCTGTTTCTCATCTGTGCTTAAAGTGACCAGCCCACTTCAAAGCATGGAGCTGTCCGCTATAATCTGAAACATGATCACCATATATGACAGTGTGACTTGGCATTTGACCACCAGTTAGCCTCTAACTGTGTGGTCGACTCCATATGACAAATTGAGGGAAAAACAGTTGGGCATGCATTAATCTAGACCCTTGTTATATGAACCATGTCCAAGAACATTTAACTGTATAGGCTTATATTCTCTCTTGGTGACAACTTCTAATGAATGAAATAAAAGCAAAATTAAATTTTTCCAGGGGACCCCTTTCAGGTCCCTGGACCTTAGTTTTGGAAGCACTGTGCTACTGTATGTCATGATTTTCCATAACTCAACTCCCACTTGTGGTATAATCTTACTGGGGAAAATGGAAGGGGGTGTGTGCAGCCTGTATTCAACTTTCTTCATCATGTGTTTCATGTTAAGCTACATGCATTAATATCACAGCACTGGTTGTACCAATTGAAAAGGAGGTGTGGTGCTGTGTACAGCCAGTGAGACTGACAACTTTTCCTGGCAACTTTGACTGACTTCAAGCCCATTAACATTTAATACATACTGTACCTACTGTCTTAGTTTCTTTGACCATTACTGGTAATACAGTATTGTACCAGGAGGTTCACACATGCCAAGTGGGATTCATGTTGGCCTACATGCTACAGTTGCACAACCTCCCCAGCGGCCATGCTGACTTCATCATCTCAATTTATATGTCCTCTCACAGGCTAGTCATTGTTCTGAGACACGAGTTGGCAGGTAGCTGACAGATTTTCCTCCCTGCCATCAGAGGTGGTGGTATACAGAGTAGGCACCACACTGCAAATAAAATTCACCTTAATGAGACATTTAATCTGGTACTGGCTATTAACGTCTTATTTTTCTTGAAACAAGTGAGAAATCTTCCATTGAGGCCACACCGCAGTGCTTGTTGTGTGCTTCAGGTTGTTTTTTGAGTATTTGAAATGACCGTTTTCTTCCAAACATGGATTGATTGGAACACTAAGTTGCCAGATGCTGTTACTTGTTTCAGACATCAAAGGTTTTAACTGGGGGGGGGGCTATTGCAGTTACTTTGTGTTTTGGGCTAATTTTGTCTAGTGTGTTTCATATTCCTACAGATAACTGGCCGAACATGAAAAACGGGACTTCACGTCAAGACATTTGCAGCGCAGTTACGATGTAACTAAAGCATCAATATCAAACTTAATGTTTCGGTGTCAGACAGTCAAATAATAATGGCTACTTGTTAGACTCAACATTTATCCCCATTGTGCTTGATCCCAAGTGGAGCTCACTGCTTTGCACTTTGCTGTGCTACTGGTATTACTTGATGTGCATATTGCTCTGAAACCCGTTTGCTGGATTTTGTTGAAATATTTGGGGACATGTGGAATTTCACTAAGTGGACAGGGCAAATCCAAAAAAAAAGACTTAGGAAAAAGTTATACAATCTTTAAACGGGACACGCATGTCTAAGAAGAAAAATCTTGCCTTAAAGGACCCGTGTGTAGTATGTTAGTGGCATCTACCGGTGAGGTTGCAGATTGCAACCAACTGATAACCCGTCCGATCACCCTCCCCTTCAAGCATGTAGGAGAACCTCGTGAAAAATGCGAAAGGCCCTGTCTAGAGCCAGTGTTTGGTTTGTCCGTTCTGGGCTACTGTAGAAACATGGCGGTGCAACATGGCAGGCTCCGTGGAAGAGGACCCGCTCCCTCTGTAGATCTACAGGGCTCATTTTAATGCAACGAAAACACAATTATTTTCACATGATTATATGCTAACAAAAACATACTTTATGAATCTTGTATTCCATTTCTGCCAATATATCCCCCTAAATCTTACACACTGGTCCTTTTGAGTGATATAGTGTGCATAGATCTAAATGAACATTACATTTTAGCAATATCAATCAATTTCTAATGGTGTCACAGTGTAAGAGTGAATCATCTTTGTTGTTTCGTCCTCAGACCAGGCTTTTGTGACGTTGGCTACCAATGACGGCTATGCTCGGGGAGCCATGGTTTTGGGCAAGTCTCTCCGCAACCACAATACATCCAAGAAGCTGGTGACACTCATTGGTCCTCAAGTGTCAGAGCCTTACCAGTAAGAAACCTAGCCTCCACCCAGTGCTACGTGTCTGAATCACACCTGTTGGCGTTCTTGTCAAGTCTTGTTTTCCACCTCTATTGTTGATGGCGATTCATTCTATAGTATTGTGAATCATTAGGTCTGTGCTGAAGAGAATCTTTGATGAGGTGTGGGTGGTGGACGTGATGGACAGCGGTGACACGGCACACCTGGCCATGATGAAGAGGCCTGAGCTGGGCGTCACCTTCACCAAACTCCATTGCTGGACTCTCACACATTATTCAAAATGTGTTTTCATGGACGCAGACACACTGGTGAGACTTAACTGAGCGCTTGAAGAAAAATTCAAGATGTTGTTTTCTAACTGTATGTGTGTGAACGTGTTTGTTTTCTGCATCCTAGGTGCTCTCAAATATAGATGAGCTGTTTGACAGAGAAGAGTTGTCAGCTGCTCCCGACCCTGGCTGGCCTGACTGCTTCAACTCCGGTGTGTTTGTTTTTCGTCCTTCTATGGAGACTTATGGCAAACTGCTTCAGCATTGTACAGAACACGGCAGCTTTGATGGTGAGTCAAGAATTACACGTTTTTAATGCTTTTAGTTTCGTGCTGAAACTATGTATTTTTTTTTTTTTAAGGAATGGTTCGAAATTTTGGGAAATACACTTGCACCCTTTCTTACAGAGTTTGATGAGCTCAAATATATAACCGACAATAAAACCAGAACTTGACGTATTTACACATTCAGTTTTTGTATGAATTAAACAAACACAATATAACGTTAATTGGTGACCTGGTTGGTTTATTTCTTTACCTTTAGGATGAGCCAGTCTTTATGCTAAGCTAACCATCTCGTGGCTGTAGCTTCATAGTTAACAGACATACTAAATAAGAGTGGTATCAACCTTCTCATCTGACTCTTGACAAGAAAGTGAATAAGTTCATTTCCAACAATTCCTTTAACTCAATATACCCATTATCAGTTATCCTTTGAACTTATTTTTACACGTTGGTATTGGATAAAATGTATGTCATTTACAAGTTTCCCTCAAAATAGACACTTCACATTTCATTGCCAAATGCAAAGGATTTAATATGTGTAGAATTGCAAGTATTTCTGGTTAACACCACTGAGTTCTGATGGGGGTTTTTTTTGTTTTGTTTGGTTTTTTTCAGTCATACTCAAACATTTAGGCTTTGAGTAACATTGAGTTCATAGTAACATGATGTTAAACCGGGCTTGTTTATTTATGTTTTGCTCTAAGTAAAGCCTTTATCGAGCCCAGTGCTGGAGCACAAGGCCCTCCTGTCATGGACTGTCTAGCTCTGCTGAGTTATTCTCAGGGGCTCACCAGGGTGGGGTGGAGGTTAAATTTGAGAGGCCCTGTTTTGCACAGAGCACTGATTTACATTCAACAACTCTTCTCCGTGAGGCGTACTGTAACTGAATTGTGGTTATTGTTTTGGCTCCATATCAGATTTACTGAACCGCTCAAATCGGCGGTTGAAAAGCTCACTGGTCCATACTTGTAGGATGCTGTGGTTCTCATGTACTGCAGGTTTACCATCTTTGCTTTCTGGAAAAGTTGAGCAATTTTTGAACATTACATAAAACCACTAGAATCTCTAAACTTGAATCAGCCATTGCAGTTTATATAAAAAGAAAAAAAAAGTTAAATTTTTTATCCAGTGAAGATTTTACCATGACAGAACATTCATTCATTCATTCATTCATTCATTCATTCATGGCAAGGTTTATAAATATCCTTTTAAACACTTTGACCTGCTGAAGTATAAAATTATGTCACTGCAGTCGAGCTTCACATACCTTTTCAAACACGCTAGCTGAGAACGTTTGTTCAATGCTGTGTTGAGCATCTTTCACTGATTTCTAGCAAATGTAAAATCAGAACTTGGATCTGGATAACGCCCAAATAATTTTTACATATTTAACCTCATCTCTGACAGTGTCCTGCATCTGTCAACCTTTATTTTGACTGCAGAGAGATGCAAAAAAGTAGTTTTGTTTTTTGTGAAATTTATGAATCTATAAACGTAACATGTTGGATTATTGAGATGCTTATCAATAAGCACATAATGTAAAGAACCTTTTTTTTTTTTAATAAATTGCTTTACTGTGTTTAATAAATTGTGACCAAGAAAAAGACATTTTACAGTTGATAAACTTGTCAGTGCTCTCTGCTAGACAAACTATGTAATCCCAACATTTTCAAAATTGGCTCAAACATATCTTTGCCATTTCTCTACTGTCATTTCTTCTTGTCTATCAGCCAGCGTACAAGGCAATACAATATACCATAGGTTATGTGACGATAACACCATGACAAGCTGAAATGACTCCATTCAGTGTTGAAGGCCGTGGGATGTGGTCGAACACCCAGGAAAAAGCTAGATGGTGACTGTAAAATTATTCTGTCAAAGTACTATTTCCAAGATCTAGAATTAACTTTGTGTGTATGTATATATAAAATTTAAAAAAAAAAAAAACTCTCTCTCTGCGATATTGGTTGGGCTCGAATCAAACTAATTGTGACCTCAAAAATTCTACTTAACAAAGGAAACGGTTGTGGAATAAACAAAACGGGATGCAACTCATAGTAGGACTCGTCTTTATTGGTAGCAGTGAACCTTTTTTCAACATTAAATGACAAGCTGTTTTCCCGTGTGACACTGTGAAAGAGTCTGTCAGGGAGAGTTTATTGGAAAAACCAATTAGTTTGCTTAATAGTGGCCAATGCTTTCAAGTGCCGACTCATTCTGGCTGCCACAAGTGTTTGTTGGCAAGAATTCTTCTATTGCAACCACGGACAAAAGACATTATTGTCTTAATTTTTCCAGGAGTGTCATTGTACTTTATATTTTTATATCCAGTATTTCAATGTAACACCAGTGTCTGTATGCCTCATGGCATGCTAATGAGTAAAGCTCTTATTTATAGCCATGGACGGTCTTTTCATGTGCACTGGGGCATGAGTTGAAATTGCCTTGACCTTTAGCATTTCAGTTCCACTCTACTGTAAGGAATACTTGATGTACACGTGCAGCTCTGTCTCTCTTCATGAATAATATTAAATAGCTGAGGAAAGACGAGAATTTCTGTGGTTGAACCCAGAGGCTCTATCTCTTCTGTGGCTCCAGTGTTTGCTGCCAAGACAAACTGGCACAGTTAGATGCGCATTCTTGCTGAGCTCTGCTCATCCCCTCAAAATGAAGATCCTCTGCCCCATATTAAGTTTTGAAATCCCAAGTGGAGGTTGTGGGTTCGGACAAACGGCAGCTATGTGTGTTATTTTAAACTGCAGCAGTCTGCGGTTTCACAGACCATACAGTCCTGTGCTTTTTAGGAGCTACATGTGAAAGTTCTGTTGAGGGCCAACCTCTCATCTTGTGCCAGTGTCAGTCAAATGACTTATTATATGGCTACTAGGTGAAGCAATTCAGCCTGAATGGTAGGTGAGCTTGTGATGTTTTTACTAGGCTTCAAAATTCAGTGTTTTGGCTGGTCAGTTGCAGATTTGATGATGCAACAGAGGAGATGTTCACTGGGGGGGGGGGAAGGTTTTGACTAAGCTCAATTCGGATGTGGTTGTATACTTGAAGTGTAACTGACCTACTTAATGTCAAATGTATCCCTGCGCCCCAAACTGTCCTGAGTCCTGTGTTTACATAAGCCACCGCCATGACAATGCCCCAGTTCTAAATTAGCCAAATTGAGCGAGGACAAGTGGCTGTCCAGCCCTCCAGTCGGGCCCCTAGGACCTGAGGCAACTCATGTGCAAACTTTAAAACAAGTCTTAACCCAGAGGGCAATGGTAATTCAATTCATCAGCACAGAGGGAGACAAAACCTTTTAAATACTTGTCTACTTGTATTATTTAAAGTTGAGTAGTCATGAATAGGGCTGAGGATCTTTTTGAAAGTTTTCAATGCAAGTGCAGATACAATACCTGGGTTTCAATACGATACCAAATTATTTTTTCAATACCTTACTTTAGGAAACTTTTTTTTTTCTTTTTTTTTTTTAACAAACCCTTTTTGTTTTTATTAAAAGTGTGTGTCAATTTAAATGTAGACAGGTGTAGAAGTTTTAATATTGACAGACAAAAGGGTTACATAGTCCTCCATTTGATGTGCAAATCCACTGTCTCTTACACCCAGACCTGTACTTGCATAGCTCCATTGATTGACAACAATATGAATGATGTAAGTGCACAATAGAGCAATCAAACTAGCATTGCCATCTGTTAACAGGCTTTGATACTGCAGCCTGTTGAAAGGCTTCTGGTGTTGCCGAGCAGATTTTGACTTTGAACTGAGCCGAGTATTGGAGGTCAGTCTCTGTCGAATATGAGATGAATAAATCCGTATGTATGTGTCTTATAGCAAGTCGGATCATGTCATTTCAAATAACCATAGCAATTTGTAAAGGAAGGAAATCCATCTCTGTGCTCTGAATGTGTGGGAACCTCTCTCAGCTGATTAATGTAGACCAAGTGGAAAGACTAATGAATCTGGCTGTCACAGGTGTGCAGATCATTTGACTGCACTCTTACTCAGCTTTTCCTTTCAAAAAAGCTATCCAGTAATACGCTAACCCTGTCAAAGAATTTTGTAAGCTGCATTTCGTAAGCCAAGCTGGCTGTTGGCCACCATAACAGTTTCTCACAGTGTCCATGCTACTAATGCAAATAAAACTGAAAACATTTTTGAAAATGCCCTTCAAAGTGAATTTAAAAACGCTGATCTTGTAGTACTGCTACTAAAAGTTATATTAACGATGATTTGAACTGTAAAACCTCTGTAGCTCTGGACAGATTATTCGTAAGTACAGTATGTTAATATACTGTCATACATTGATATTTTTCCCCCCCTCTCTGTTGCAGGAGGAGACCAAGGTGTTTTAAATGGCTTCTTCAGCAACTGGGCAACAGCTGACATATCAAAACACCTCCCCTTTATCTACAACCTCAGCAGCATTGCCATCTACACTTACCTTCCAGCCTTCAAGCAGTAAGTGTCCGTCTACTGAGGAAGTCATGTTTCTAAAAAACATTCATGTAGTTGGGGGGGTGATTTTGAACATTTCATTTGGTGTGTTTCTGTTGTTTAAGCTACTACAGTGTATATACTTCCACAAGACTGTTGTATTATACTACAGCAGAGAGTCTATCAATGTGAATCTTGCGTATCAGATGCAAAGCCAAGGTGTAAGTAGATACTCGATCACATGAACGTGTAGTCACATCGTGACGTGACATCAGGTTACGAGCAAGATGAGCAGTAAGATTCCAGCAGCTCTGCCGGAGCATCCCCCAGCTGGCCTCAGCGCTGGGTTGGATATCCACCACTGAGCTCCCAACAGCTGAAACCAAATCCTAAAGTAGAGCAGGATATTTAAAGACCTTTTTATGTTCGCATCTAGGACTGGTCATTGTGGACTCTGTCTTAAGCTCCCCCTCCCATTCTCACTGCCTCTCTGCATCTAAACCTCTCTTCTCATAGAAACAAATCTCATCAACAAGCTCTGAGGTTTGGCATTTCCTGGCAACCAAAAGGGATGACGGGGGTAATAAACATGTATTTACTTGTTGGTAGTTGTCAGCAATAGTAGTACTTCAGAGGTCTGGCAAACGCAACAAAACAAACCCCCCTATGGCCAGATTAATATTTGTGTACATATGCAGTTTGCCAATACTAAGAAATCCATATCTGTAAAGGTTGGCATGATTTTAAATGGTTACTATTTAATGTAATCTAATACAAGCAGGCGAATGCCACTACACAAAGAGCAACCTTAAACCATATTTTATGAAATGAGTTTCATGTTGTGATATGAATGGGGACAGCAGAGCTTTTCTAAAACTCTAACTGTTGTTCAGTTAAAATTATAAAAATGTGGCCAATGCACTTCTTTCTGACAACATGTAGAACACAACTTTCTGCAGACTGCAATTGCTAACATTTTGGTTCAGCATAATCGACCACACAATACAGCTTGGTCAGATATGTTTTTCTGTTTTTTTTTTTTTTGTTTTTTTTAAAACAAATTCTAAAATATTATAATACTAAAAGCATAAACTGGTGTTTGGATCAAGGGTGTTAGACTAATGGTGATTCCTTGTCTGTTAGCAGGTAGCATTTTGGACCCCTCATTTTCTTCATCATAAAATGAAAAAAATTTGAATACTCTGACATACTCTTTTAAAAGCAAGGCCATGTAGCTTTATAATGCATTGTTCCTCCTACAAATTAAAAGTTGAATTCATAGGCGACTCAACGCACAATCTCCTCAATACGATACTCAGTGGTTTTGCTGCTACAGCCTAGATTGGTCGTTTGCTAATTTTAGCTAACTTAAGGTAAATATTGTTGTATAACAGACATTACGGAGTCTGACTTTATGGCTCATCTCCACTTGCACTACTGTTACAGTAGCTTAGCATTTTAGCTAAATACTAAACAATAGTTTAGCAAAACAGTTTACTATTTAGCATTAGCTCATAGTGGACACTGTTCAGCTTGCTTTAAATGTGGGACCATTTTATGACCATACAAATTAGTTATTCAAAATTGATTTCTGAATGAAAATCACTCATAGCTACAATTTGAAGGAGACAAATAATTCCCAAGAAATTCACTAAATCTAACCATAATAAAGCATCTACAATAAAAATGTTTAGGTGTCTACATTTATAATTCTCACTTACTATATTGCTCATTTCAGATATGGTGGCAATGCCAAGGTGGTCCATTTTCTGGGGAAGACTAAGCCATGGAGTTACACATTTGACACCAAAGCCAAACAGATCACAGCAAGTGTGGCTGAGGCCTCCACACATCCCACCTTCCTCCTGGACTGGTGGACCCTGTACTCCAGTGCTGTGGTGCCCATGCTGCAGGAGCAACATGGAGACCAGCCTTTCCACCCCAGATGTGTGGAGGTGAATGAACACATTTGTTTAATTGGACCTGCAGCCCTGCATTTACACTGCAAGTAGCTTGGTATATCAGTCTATTCCATCCAATAATAGGCAGAGTTGGAGATTTAAAACCTTGCAAGAAAATTAATAGAATTACTTCAGGACTGTAGGTTGACATGTTGTCAAATTCATGGTCAAGTACACAAGCCAGTGGAAACTCGCAGCCAATCAAATGGCTTCCTTAGGATTTCCAAATGTGTGACATAACCAACTTTTTACAACTTTTGGTCATGTTGATCATCAACACACTGACCAAGGTTTCCTGTTTGTCCAGCTCTTTAGAAAATAAAAGGATTTGTCGATTGAGGTTCTTGCATCGTTAATGCAGGAAAATACTGTATGTTTGCTGTCACATAGAAGTTCTTTTTTCCACCTTAATTTATTTTACTTATTACTTTTTTTTTTTTTTTTATATATTTTATTTTGCTCCGATTCTGGATGATACTCTTTTCTGTCTTCCTATTCATCTCATAAAGTTCCAGTACAGTGACACGGTCACTTTTGAGAGTGGACAGGTATGAGTTTGTGGTGTGGTGTTGTGTGTTTATTTATTTATTTTTTTTTCTCTATAACTTAGCAGTCAATAACAGTTTGTTGGCATCTGGTTTAATGCTAATACTACTCTTCCTCTAAAATCAGAGCTTTCTTTTGTGTGAGTTTGCGTGTGGCCACTAATTTGGAACGACTACATGTGGCAAGTTCAGTGATGTCAGAAAGCAAAGGATGTGTGCCGTCTGTGCCTCTTGTCATTGTTTTTCTGTTTTCCTGCTCTTTGTTTCACTAATGTGTTTTTTTTTTAAGATTTTTGCTCAGGGTGAGGGCCCCTTTTCACATGCACAAGCACTCCAACCCCAGCTGTCTTCAGAAGAACGGAAGGAGAAATGGGAGCAAGGTCAGGCAGACTACATGGGAATGGACTCATTTGACAATATCAAGAGAAAGCTTGATACTTTTCTCAAATAGAGAAGCTGTGAAGCAGGATATCAAAAGAGCACTTGCAGTTTAACAATCACCACAGGTCTCAAGAAAATACTGTAAATCGGGTTGCATTTTTCCTTTCTACCTGTTTCTCAATTAGAAGTGAGTTGAGTCTCTCCCACCACCAGCACTACCCCCTCATACTCCAAAGACAGCGCCGTTTAAATAAAAAAAATAAATAAATAAAAAAAAATTAAATATGAATGGCTTTAATTGTCCATGCAAGACTGTCATTATTCAGTTTACCCTGCTACAGGTATCTGTTAGAAAATCAGGAAAGATTTATCATAACACTTTTTGAATCATTAAAAATTTTGCAATTTTTTTTTTTTTTCATGTCGGTGCTCTTTTTGTGAAAAAGGAGATGGCAACAAGAGTTGAACTGGGCCTTTTGTATCTGTAAGATTAGCAGTCACTTGCATGTACATTTGTCATTTTTCTTTTTTTACTATGAAGTCCTCTAACAGTCTTCTGATTTCAGTTTCTTTTCTGAGAAGTTCTTTTTGCTTTTGAATTGAAACTGCCTCCGTTTAACATATATAAAAACCTGTTTACAGCACTTCTAAAGGCCATGGAATGGTCATTTAGCCATGCATATACAGTACACTAGATTCTTAGTGTCTGGCTCTCTCTATTGCCATCAGCCCATCTGTTACTAGCAGCTTTTCTGTAGGTGATTAGGTTTTCAACCATCCATTATCTATAACCGAGGGCCATGGGGGGCTGGAGCCGATCGCAGCTCACTTTGGGCTTTTAACTTTTTTTGCCTTTTTACTTGACCAGGATGTTGGCTGTACCACAAAATCTTTCATCTGGAAATATTAAAAACAAAATTAAAAGTGTTGGACTTGCTCAGGCGTGGTAGTATTTATTTTTTTTACATCTGTGAGGTCTTGGTGGAACTGATACCACTGGAGTATGTTCAATTATATTTGCATGCTAATTGGGTTATAATTATTTTAGAGGCATACATTTAACTAACAAAACCAAGTGCATACTTGACCCAACCAACCCCTTTTGGCTATAGTTGGTTTTCAAACCCGTTCTGACACTTGAGTTGCTCTCTCAACATGAGCTACGGGATAATTGTGCATACTGTGAGGTTGCTGACTCTGAATGGTACATGAGTTCACTTAATTTTAAGTACACGTATGTACAAACACGTAGATTTACTAGAGTCCAAATTTTAGGTACTTGTTCTTTTACGCCAATACATTTCTTTGATAACTTTAGTTACTTTCTGGATTTAATAATACAAAATATAATCAACACAAATTAGGATTTATTATAAAATAAGACTATTGGAATTCAGAAGTTACCATAAGGTAATTACAATTGGCCACACCTTTACCAGCTGCAACATTAAAGTGATGTTCACATTAATGCATCAATAATTAATATAATGCATTATTCTGAAATGGACCATTCTGCATAATGAGTAGCTGCTTTTACTTTTGCTACTATTACTGGGTAAAATTTTGAATGCATGGCTTTTACTTGTAACATGTCTACACTGTCGTATTCCTTTTACTTAAATATGAGTACTTCTTCCACCATGACCATGCATCCCAAAGCAAGGGGTTTTGAGGCAAGACATTTCACTACTGGCTACTTCCGCTTTCGCTGTAATCCCGCTGACAGGCACACCGGACTTAAAGTCTATTAACGGCTGAGAAACTTACGAAAATATTTGTATCTCGCCCCTTATTTTTCACTCGAAGCTAACTCCTTAAACGTAATGGTTTGACGCTGCTAACGCTAGCTCAACCTAGCTTATGCATTCTTTTGTGGAACGTTACGGATGAACGTTACAAGTGCGGACAACAGTTAACAGCTAGCTAGTTTAACTGGTACAAGCTTTAGCTTTACTAAAACAAAAATATAACGGGGTGATTTAGCTGTAAAAACACGATGGTAAAGAGTAACTGAAAGCGAACACGTTTTCTAACGAACGTATTTGACATTCTCCTTTAACTTGAATGCAGCCCAGGGATCTTTGGTACAGGGGGCGTGCCGTGACCCCGCGGTGGGTGATTTTCTTGTTCGCCAGGAAAGTAAACACACCATTCCATCAAGATGGCCCCGCTCTCCGTGTTCCGAGTGGCACTTCTGGTGTCGTTTTCAGTGTTTCTGACCGTTCTGTTGGGTTTTGGACTGCCTGCTCTGCTGAACGCATCGATGAGGATGTTGGGATTAAAGGAGACGAGTGTAACCGAGTGCATAGTTGTGGTGTATTTACTTTTTGTGTTGTACATTGCGACGCCTCGACTTCCTAGAGGATTGGTTGAGGTAATGTTACAGTATGGACTGTTGAAAATGAACTAATGTCCTATAGGCCCATATAACATACAATATACTCCTGAGACGCATATTACAGGATACAAGGATACAAATATCACAGCATCAGTTTAATATGTCACGTAGTTCCCACAGGTATAAATTAATGAATGGCTCGTAACTTAAGAGGAAAGCCATGCAGTAACACCATAGGAGATATGCTACTACATGGAATATTGCGTATTAGCTATAGAAATTGCTGTAAATAGTGATATTGTGATATTTTGTACATAAATAACTTAACTGACGCCCAGTTTATACACGTGTCATATATTGACAACTCTTAATTTCTTATATATAATATTTGCTTGTGGAATTTTATTTTATTACACTATGTACTATAGATATGAATGTAGCTTTTCTGTATAGCTATATAGTGTATATATATTTCTTGAGGAAAAATTACAAAAGCCTTACTATATATTCTGCACGTCTCTGCAGGTGAAGGGGAAAGCTGTGTTTATTACAGGTTGTGACAGTGGATTTGGTCATGCACTTGCCAGACATCTGCACAAGCTTGGCTTCACTGTCTTTGCTGGATGTCTGCTTAAGGTAAGGATAAAATATGCAGTGACTTCTCACTTAACACAATAGCCCTACACACCGCACCCTCACGAAAGTCCTAAAGTGTGGCTATATAGTACATTTCAATAGGGATAGCCTATAACAAATCAGTGACTACCCACCAGCATCCTTACTCTTGTAGCTGACCTTGACCTCTAATCTTCCTGAAGGGGAGCAAGCAAAAAGAGAATTCTCTAGGATTGAAAAACGTAATAAATGACTCTCAGTTGTTTGCATTTTTGAATGTGTTTCCAAAGTATTGGGATTAAATTGGGTGCATTTCATCTCAATGTCATGAGCTGGTGTAACTGAAGTGTCCTTGCAGGACAGAGGTGGAGAGGGTGCAAAGGAACTGGAGGAATTTCATTCAGATCGCATGAAGGTAGTCCAGCTGGATGTCTGCAGTGAAGAGCAGGTGAACCAGGCTGTGGAATATATCAAAGACAACCTGGAGAACTCAGAAAGAGGTACTGTAAAGAAGTCTGTAAAGCACTATCACCTGTATTCACTAACTTAGATTGAAGAAGATTAGTGTGTGTGTTCATTTACAGACTTTTTTGGGGGGGTTTTTAACCTCTCTGACAATCTGTCACTGGTCATGACCCAGGTCTGTGGGCTGTGGTGAACAACGCTGGTGTGTCAACTTTTGGAGAAGTGGAGTTTATTTCCATGGACACCTACAAGCAGGTGTCAGAGGTCAACCTGTGGGGAACTATCAGGGTCACCAAAGCTGTTCTGCCGTTAATCCGCAGGGCAAAAGGTGAGCAGCTGGAAAAGAACACTATATTTTACACATTATCACTGTGTGACATATAAACATGACTGAGTTAAATAGTGTCCAAAGTGGCAGTGCCAAACTGCAAGAATCTTAAAGGGACAAGCAGCTTGGATTTTACCTGGGTAACTTTGTTACTAGACTTGGTTCACATGTTTCCCCAGTTTCTAAAATGCTTAAACAAGAAACACAAGAGACTGCAATAAAAAATATACAATGAAAAGTAAAACAAGATAAAATGGTAAATAAAAAGAAATACAATAAGTAATAAATGAAGGCTAGTCATCTAAAAGATGTGTTGTTAGCTGACATATAAAAGAAAATAGAAAAGTAGTGGTGTGAACTGTGAATGGGTTGTTCATTCCACAGCTTAGGCGCAGTAACAACTTGATAGATAATATTTTAAAGTGGAGCAAAAAGCAAATAGAAAGCTTATCAGCAGCCAGCAGAACAGCAGTGAGGAGCACTACTTTTAACTAGAAAAATTGCGTTTCCTGCAGAAAATGCATGGGAATGCTGAAAGCTGAAATTTATTTGCATAACAGTAGTAGTAGTAGTAGTAACAATCTAAGAATAACAATCGGTATGGGCTATAAATCATATCTGGGAAATTTAACAAAGTGCTTACAGATCTAGTTTAATATGTGACGACATCCCCAATAACTGTTGTCTCCGTTTACCTCTACCTGTGTCGGCAGGTTTAGCACAGCGGTAAGACCGCTGACTTTGGTACAGGAGATCATGGGTTTGCTTCCCAGTCACGGCAAGGCCAGGGCTTCTTATGTCTTTTTTTCTCCCCCATTCTCTCTCCATATTTAGAACTTCCTTTTAGGTGTGCTTCTGTAGGCAGGTTTGGCAGAGCGGTAAGTCCGCTGCCTTTAGTGCAAGAGATCAGAGGTTCAATTCCCAGTCAGGGCAAGGCCAGGGCTTGTTATGTCTTTTTAACAAGCCCTGGCCTTGCCCTGACTGGGAATCGAACCCGATTTTCTGCACCAAAGTCAGCGGTGCTACCACTGTGCTAAACCTGCTGACAGAGGTGGAGTTAAAAAGCACAGAGGTCACAACTGCCGAAAATAGCTCTACATCAATCCACCAATCAGAACAGAGGAATAAACAAAGGTAAAAATCCCCACTGAGATAGAAAAACCAGTTAGTGTGTGCGTGTGTGTGTCTGTGTGAGTGAGAGAGAGAGAGAAAGACAGACAAAGGTAGGTTTGAATTCATTAACAGTTAAAAAGCACAGAGGTCACAATACTGCACAGATGTTAAGGTTTTACTTTTATTGTACTCAATCAAGAAATTAAATACAAAATTAACGATAAACAATATACCAGTATGCAGTGGTGTTACTTTAACACTTACCACACTGATTCTTGAGATAAGGGACAAAACATGTTTCAGGTCTTCTATTTTTTTTCTTAAATGTTACAATAATTTGAAATGGATATGTTTATAGACAAAGGTCTCAGCTAACAAACCATGTGAGGGAACAGGTTTTTTATTAAAACACTTTTATTAAAATTGACATTTATTAATGTCATAACTTGATTTGTGTCAACTCCGTCAGACACACCAACAAGCATGCTATTTTAATTTGATCAATTGAACAAGAGNATAGCCCATACCGGTTGTTATTCAGGAACCACAACTAAATAACTGATTCAATCCCTGAAACCATGATTGGACACTGCTGTAGAATCCGATATGAACAATGTCACCTTTACTAAATATTTTAAACTACACGAGACGTAATACAAGATGACCATATTCTTCAAACGCAAAGATATGCAATATAATTAATTACAACACAGAATCCATACCTCTTGAGATGTGTCTTAAAAAGATTGGTTGCACTTGTGTGTGATTCTGGACTCTGTTACTTTCAGACTTGTTTTAGTCTTATAAATCTGTCCATGTGCACTCTCAATTCTTGTCTGACTCCTATCATCTCTGTGTTTGAGGTTACAGGCAGAGAGAGAGAGAGGTGTCTGAATTAACTAACAGTTAAAAAGCACATGTACTCAATCCACCAATAAGAACAGAGGAACAAACTGATTCTTCCTCCGTACGTTTTTTGCTTGACTACTCCTTCAGCATACTTTCAGCTACAGAAACCGTTCAACTATCAAAATGTTCAGCTCTTTAAGGACATTTATGCTCTGACTTTTCTGCTTTATACATTTTATACTTTTTAAAATATTAAGTTTTTTTTCAATTATTTTTTTTACAAGGCAAGTAAATGTACGGAAGAACAATCAGTTTGTTCCTCTATTCTTATTGGTGGATTGAGTATATGTGCTTTTTAACTGTTAGTTGATTCAAACACCTCTCTCTCTCTCTCTGCCTGTAACCTTAAACACAGAGATGATAGGAGTTTTCAACTCGTGACAGCTCCTATATTTTAAAGAGTATGTATTATATATCAGTGTGTTCTATTGCCTCTGTCCCATCCCCTTTGACTGGATTTGAGTCAAAGGTTGAGTTGAAAAATTGAAAAAAAGCATGATATTTTAAGAGCTTTAAACCATAAGTATGATGCAAATGCAAACCAACCCTACATTAAAGCACTAACTACAAGCTGGCTTATTCACATCTGCATCACTTCTAGTAGACTTTCAGAGGGTACTTCACTTAGTCTAATTATTGATCAGTCTCAGGTGTNGTTCACATCATGTAACTATTTAAGCCATAGGACATACAGTTTTTGAACTGTCTGCCTCCAAGCATCAGAAAGTCCTTCAACTGTCTCATTAACTCTAATAATATTTTGCCTCCTACGGTATTGAGCAAAACACAAATGAGAGGTGTTTTGAAACTGTGATTTCTCTGCCTTTTTTTTTAACTTTATCCACACAATTTTTACATCAAAGTGTTCAGCAATGCTTCCTGGTGCTGACGGTGAGGTCATTTCACAGATACGGCTTACGGTTTTTGAATGATGGTGACTTTTCTGAGTGAAACTTTTATAGGTTTCTCTCTCTCTGTCTCAGTGACTGAGCACTCTGAGGGACCAGATAGTTACACACACAGCTGATGTTGATAAACGAATTAAACGTCAATCAGTTTGTTCCTCTGTTCTGATTGGTGGATTGATGTAGAGCTATTTTTGGCATTTGTGACCTCTGTGCTTTTTAACTGTTAGTTAATTCAAACCTTCCTCAGTCTCTCTCTCTGTCTCTCTCTCTCACACACACACACACACACACACACACACAGAGTAATACACCACACACAAACACAGATACATACAAATACTAACACACAAATACACACTGTCTGACTTGTCTAAGTTGCAGTCTGCCCCTCCTCCCTCCACTCCCTCGGGGTGCCACAGTCACCATAGCAACCGCTGGTGTCTGTGTTTTGCCTGTAACCTCAAACACAGACATGATAGGAGTTTCTCAACTTGTGACAGCTCCTATATTTTAAAGAGTATGTAAACATATTATATATCAGTGTGTTCTGTGAAGCCTATTGCCTCTGACCATGGCAACCTTTGACTGGATCTGAGGACACACAGCTGATCGAGATGACACATTCACTTAGAAAAAAGCAAAAATATCAAAACTGAATAATACATACCAAATTAATCTTTTAACCATATCACATGCTGTAAAGAAGGCCCAAAGTTATAAGTTAGTGTTATTAAGTACCATTGATTTTATGGCGCTTTTATGTCTAATGTACTGTTAGGTATCTGTTTATTCAGTGCTGATTGTTCTATCAGGTGAGCCAATCTACGTGCTGGTATATTGTAACTGACGTCAAAAGCAGTGGGCTTCAGTGGGTTANAAATACTAACACACAAATACACACTGTCTGACTTGTCTAAGTTGCAGTCTGCCCCTCCTCCCTCCACTCCCTCGGGGTGCCACAGTCACCATAGCAACCGCTGGTGTCTGTGTTTTGCCTGTAACCTCAAACACAGACATGATAGGAGTTTCTCAACTTGTGACAGCTCCTATATTTTAAAGAGTATGTAAACATATTATATATCAGTGTGTTCTGTGAAGCCTATTGCCTCTGACCATGGCAACCTTTGACTGGATCTGAGGACACACAGCTGATTGAGATGACACATTCACTTACAAAAAAGCAAAAATATCAAACACAAGCTGAATAGTACATACCAAATTAATCTTTTAACCATATCACATGCTGTAAAGAAGGCCCCAAAGTTATAAGTTAGTGTTATTAAGTACCATTGATTTATGGCACTTTTATGTCTAATGTACTGTTAGGTATCTGTTTATTCAGTGCTAACTGTTAAATAATTGCTTGTGAACCATGAAGGAAGTTTACATTGTGGACATGCTGGGATTCAGTT
>LKNJ01004272.1:0-69879 GCA_002120245.1 Maccullochella peelii | reverse complement strand
GAAAGTTTGATGAATTATGTAATCTTTTTTGATTTTTGAAGTATGACTATTGATATTTTATAGGGGGGTATCTTCATGAGCCAGTTTTGGCTTCTAACCTCTCCTGCACAATGTTTTTTTATATTTATGTGCAAATAAACTAAACTAAACTAAACTGATGCAGCTGAAAAAAAGGCAAAGCTATAGGTTAACAGCAACTGAGGAAGTCCTTGGTTATAATGTGGGCTTACAACATGGCAGCCCAGAATTATTACTCTTTTTTAAAGCACGTATACATTAAATGAGATGGTGATTATTAATAAAAGTGTTTATTCATTATTTTACCAGGGATTTTTAACCTTGGCTTGAAAATTGCAAAANTCTATTATTTTAGTATTTAATATAACTGCTGGCTTGATGCCTTATTTTCGAGTGTGTGGGCTTCCACATTATGTGGGCTCACAACCTAGCAGTTTAAAATGCCTTTTTATTTATGCATTAGATCTTTTCGTGAACAAACTAATTCCATCACTGCATGTACATTATCCAAAAAACACCTGAAAAGGACTCTAATTAGCAAAGATTGATAACACTTCATGGGTTTCCTTGTAAGGCATCTCAACTTGTAAACACAAACTTCTCTGAAATTGTACATTTCTATCAGTTTTGTATTACTGCTCAGTCTAGAAAGTTTGATGAATTATGTAATCTTTATTTATTTTTGAAGTATGACTATTGATATTTTATAGGGGGGTATCTTCATGAGCCAGTTTTGGCTTCTAACCTCTCCTGCACAATGTTTTTTTATATTTATGTGCAAATAAACTAAACTAAGCTGATGCAGCTGAAAAAAAAAAATTAATGATTATTGATAAAAGTGTTTATTCATTATTTTACCAGGGAGTTTTAACCTTGGCTTGAAAATTGCAAAAAATTTTAATGAGTTTATTAACTTCTATTGTGATTTGGCACTATAAAAATTGAATTGAATGAGCTTAATAAACAAATATGACTTGATAAAACATGCTATGATGTTGTTACATTTGAATTGCCTTATTAAGATTAATAGGTACTTCTTACTTATTTAAAAAAATAATAAATTTGTGCATACTGTGTATATGTGTATATATATATATATTTTCTTTTATATATTATGGTGCTAAGTGGAGTGGATTGCTGCCAAACCAAATTTTGTTGTGTTTAACATGCAATTGTTAAACAGCTATACTGTAGACTAACATTGAACATTGGAATTCGTATGGATATTCTGAGGAGGAACATCTATAATAGATCTTTACCACTGGTTAGATTAACTTTACCGAATGTTAAAGACTGAATATGCAGTGAATACAACTTAAAACTTAAAATGTGTTCACTTAACTTTCAGTTATTTCTCTTTTTTCATACACTTTGCAAAACACACGTGCAGACACTGAGTTTAGGTTTCACATAAGAGTCTGCTGCTCACTATATTTAACAAGCATACTTGTATCTAATGAAGACCAATCTGTTACGGACGTATTGACTCATTTGACTGAGGAGTTGCAACTGTAATATATAAGTATATATAAGTATTATCAGTTCTTTCTGTGAAACTAGATTACTGAAATGTATGAAAAAGACAGCTGGCTGTCATGATGTGGNTGTGTACTCAAAACTCCTGTAGAGTTCCTGTACTGCTGTAGTTTGTCTGTCCATGCTTTAACAGTTTTTTTTGTTTGTTTTTTAATAGTTTTACCCTTTTAATTAGCTTGGAGTAAGTAGGTAGGAGAAGGAGGGAAATACGGTATAATTGACCAAAATGTGGGCAGGGGAGGGCTTTGTAAACATAGTCCAGGGTATTGCTTCCCCTGTTGGTGTCACGGTCTGGAATTGTGGGGTTTTGATTTTGGACTTAACATTATTTGGTGGATTCATCTGTCGTGTTTCATTTTGAAGTTTGTGTTTCTCTTGTTTTCTGAGTTCCTGCCCTAGTGTCTCCCCGGGTCTTGATTGTCTGTTGATTTGCTTCACCTGTGTCTCGTCTCTCACCTGGTTCCGTTTCCCCCGATTAGTCCTGTCTCTATTTATACCTGTCTGTTCCCCGGGTGCCTTGTAGTGTCATAGCTCCATGTCGTGTGTGCTTGCTTGTCTGTGTTCTGTCCGTGTCTACCACTTGTTCCTGTGGGGTTTTTTTGTTNATTATTTGGTGGATTCATCTGTCGTGTTTCATTTTGAAGTTTGTGTTTCTCTTGTTTTCTGAGTTCCTGCCCTAGTGTCTCCCCGGGTCTTGATTGTCTGTTGATTTGCTTCACCTGTGTCTCGTCTCTCACCTGGTTCCGTTTCCCCCGATTAGTCTTGTCTCTATTTATACCTGTCTGTTCCCTGTGTGCCTTGTTGTGTCATTACTCCATGTTGTGTGTGCTCTGTATGTTTACTTTAGCACTTCAGTTGTGAGTTTAGCGGTTCAGGATTTACCTTCTGTTTTGCTGCCTTCCTTGTACCAGAGTAAGGTAATAAACTATGTGAACCTTCAGATCTGTCTGCGTTTGGGTCCTCCCTCATGATACCACATAACAGTTGGGAGTGTGGACATGCTGGTGAAATTTCGGTAAAACAGTTCTGAGATCTGTTTGATAAATTTTTTTTGAACCCTGATTTCCAATTGCAGAGTGAGCCTGAGTCTTATTTCATCAATTTTATTTTCCTGCGGCCGGACATTAGCCAGAAGTAGGCTGGGTAGTGGAATATCCTTAGGTCCAAGATGGATTAGCGCAGCATCTTATTCTGGCTCTCTTCTCCCTCTTCCTGGGGCAATCGCACCGCTTGCGGTGAAGCTTGGTCTGGTTTATCTGACTGAATGGTTGGTAGATGTTGTGGGGAGTGATCGTTTTAAGGTCTGCTGCACTTAATCCAACCCCTGTGTATCCTTTTCTGATGTTGATGAGTGTATTTCTGTCAGGTAATACATCTTTCCATAGGTAGTACTTGTTTCAGTTATAAAGGTGAAAAAATAACAAATGAAAACAAAAATGTAGTTTGAGGGAACTAATGGCCGCCGCATGTGCCGCCGTCACCATGGTATTGGTCGTGGTAGGAACAGGCCAAGCAAGGTAGCACAGACATCCTTCTCCCCAGTCATGTCTTCCGAGGTGTTCCCAGGCCAGATAGGATATGTAATCCCTTCAGCTTGTTCTGGGTCTCCACAGGGGTTTTCTCACAGTTGGACATGTCCAGAATACCTCCAAAACGGAAGCATTGTGATGCCCGAACCACCTCACCTGGCTACTTGCTAGAGTAGCAGTTCCACTCTGAGCTCATTCTAGATGTGAATGAGCTCCTCACCCTATCTCTAAGGCCACTCTTCTGTGAAGGAAACTCATTTTGGCTGCTTCTGCAATCTCATTGTTTCTGTCATTACCCAAAGTTCATGGCCAAAGGAGAGGGTTGGAACGTAGATCAACTGATAAATCTAGAGCTTTGCTTTCACGCTCAGCTCCCTCTTCACCATGACAGTCTAACACAGAGCCCGCATTACTGCTGACATGGCACCACTCCACTTATCAAGGTAGGTAGTAAGATGGATATATTGTTCCATAATTCTATATCTAACTATTAAGATATACATTTTAATTCAGAACGCTAAGAATATAATGACAAAAATATTTCCACATGGCTTCTGGCCAGAAAAATGCCATAGTTACAGAAAATCAATACTTTCTGTACCAATACCGTGTCAAATTTGCCACATTGTCATGAAAGCTTGTAACAGCACTCTGTTGTAATATTCCACATGCAGATTACAACTATTTTATCAGGATCTCCCCTGATAAATGGTAGAAAGTAGCAAAATACAATTTTAATTGTATTAAAAGTGATGACCTTTATGAGGCAGGGGTACTACCCTAGTGACAGGTAAGTAACACACAGTGTTGTTACTAGGGCCATACCCTAAGAGCCAAACCTTAACCATACTAAAAACACTTGGTTAAGGTTAGGGTATGGTTAAGGTGTGGCAACTGAATAATAAAAATGGCAAATGTTCTGTGATGGGACGCAAACACCAGTCTCCTGCATGAAAGTCAGACATCCATCTACCAGCCCGACCTACACACAACTTCCTGCATTGGCATTGAATGTTGGCACCGAATGTAAATTACGAGGTGTGGAATTGTATAGTATGTATAGTACTCCAAAAGGTGCTCTATGTGTTCTGTGTGAGCTCAGTCAAGCCACTACCCTTCACTTTATTCATCTGTGTTTTGCACCCATATTATAATGTATTCTCTCCCAGGGCACATATCAATGCCATGGGAGCTTGGCATAAAAAAAAACCTTACCTGAACTACACAGGAAGCCACAGAGTGGAGTTTGAAACAGCTCTCTTTGATGCCCCCCTCCCCTCGTCTTTCACTGTCACAAACTTCTTCACTCTCTGAATATTATACCATGTTCTATCAATCCTCCTCTATTGTACAGGATCTGTTTATTATTTTTCCCACAATAGGAGCTAATGGCATGCTGTGTGTTTCCCTGCAGCAGGCAGAGGAGGTTGCACAGACGGAGGGCTCCCAGCAGCTCCATCTGCAGCCCAGTGATTCGTCGGAGAAGCAGCAGCCCAAGAGGTTACACGTCTCCAACATTCCTTTCCGTTTCCGAGACCCTGACCTCCGGCAAATGTTTGGGGTAAGATGTCAACTGCACCACAAACACACGCACACACACAACTTTACTGTACTGAGATATCATACACTGCAGGGATATCATATATATCCAGTTGTAATCATTCACCTTACAGCACTGTACAGTACCCCTGCCTGTCCTTTTTAAGAATACAGTAGCAAATGCAATCAAAACAAGATAAATTCATGAGAAATTCAAACTAGAATTGTAAAAGTCAATCATACACGGGAGGTCAAAGACAATTATGAGCAGATGACATGGAACAGGCAGAAGAAAGCTCTAGTTTCAAATACAGAGTTGTTAATCTCTTGTTTATAATGTAAAATAGGTTTGGGAGCCTACTTTGTATATATACATTAAGTATTCCACAGGATGCTTTATAGTGCACTAGCTCAACCTGTGAAGAAAAGCTTGAAGGAATGCTTAAACCACATAAAACCATGCCAGTCCTTTAACACTTAACACAAACAGTAGTGCCTTTTATCTTATGTTACCCCTCATGTGCAGTTTTGTTGCATTTTTTGTCCATTTGTGCCACAATTCCACTGAGGTTCAAATATAAACCGGAAGAATTTCAGATGAGGACCGTCTACAAGGATGTATGTAAAGTCAATAACAAATTAAATGTATCATTGAATATTAATTTTATGTCAACTGCCAGTAAATATAGGTATCTATATACATTCACATGTGGATTTAACACTTCAGAGACACAAACTGAAAAGAGCTGCAAGCAAAATGCTCTGCTCACGTGTACATTGGACATTGACACACTGGCTACTTTAGAAGCTGCCGTGGAGACAGAATGCAATGCGGCGTCCAATGGACATTGGGGGTAAGATTATATGGCTCTCCCATTAAAAATGGCCTTCATGCTTGTGTAGTGGATCTCACTCTATGTTGCATTGTGTGAAAGAAGAGAACTGCACTTCCTGGGATGGTCTTGAGCATTTTATTGCAAAATGTCTTCAGCGGCAACTGTAATTATGAAGACATGAGACAAACATTTACAGGGTTGCTCCTGCATAAATGCTCCCTGTGCCTTCCCAGAAGAAGGTCCAGGTGAAAAGAAAATCATATAATAACATTACAACGAAATAAATACAATACAATTTGCATGAATAAATCATAAACTAAAATACTTTATTTCAGAAAAATAAACAATAACCGTGCATAAACCCACATACCTGTAATTATGAAGAGACAAACATTTGGGTTGCTCCTGCGTCTGTGTAATATAATGAGCAAAGTCAACAGTACAAACTAATAAAATACACAAGGGAAGTCAGTGGAGTCAAAGAAATAATGAATACAGCCTACAAAGAAATAATGAATACAATTAAACAAGTTCACTTTATCAGACTGGTCACTACAACATTTTCTGATTTGACCTACACTTGCACCACCACTGTCTTGATAGTACAGAGACATGATTTGCCTAAAGCCAATTGTCTTTCATGACGTTGCAATTTATGGTTGAACAGCAGATAATGACACAATTGTATATCCTTTATAGTCTCCTCCCTGTTTGTTTTCTTTCCTCATATCAAGTGAAAAGCTTAGATAACATTAACTATAGATGCAGTGCCTCTGAAAGTTAGGATCCCATAAAAACACAACAGTTCACTATGTCCTCAGTGGAACGTCTCACTGCGACATGGGTAGAGAGGAGAGGAGTCTCTGCCTTGCATTTGCAGCTCTGCATGTTTGATTACCAAAGAGAAAGAGAATAAAGAGGAAGTGAGAGAGGGCACAGCTAGTACCATGCTGGTGGAGGGAACACTGACAACCTATTCCCACACTGCACAGAAAATACACATCATGGAAATCAAGGTGTGTGTGTGTGTGTGTGTGTGTGTGTGTGTGTGACCCAAGCTTGTTAAGATACTGCCCTGGTAAAGCCGCTCAAGTGTTTACTGATGATGAAGTCTACCTACCTATATACACACACAGGCACATTACTGAGTATAGATTTACTGACACAAATACAGCACTAACATTTAATATAATAGGAGGCTGGAGATTTACCCCCCTCCGACACCACCACCCACCTCTCTGTTCCTCCAATGGAGTGGAACATCTGCTCCTGCAGGCACTTTGTCCCAGGGGGAGGGGAGCCGGCCCGCTCGCCTTCCCCAGATTCAGAGCTCTTGATGTGGGGAAAACAGGAGGGGATGGAAGGCCCCGTCAGTGGAGACACAATTAATAGGATTCCTCAGCAAGGTTAAAAGGGAGTTTATCCTCATTAGGTGTATATAGGGTGACAGCTCCAGTTATGGGTGTGAAGTAGGTTTGTGTGTGTGTGTGTGTGTTTGGATTTGTGTTTTTGTTCAAGTGTGTGTATTCTTGAAAAGGAGTGGAACTCTTTCTCTCTCTCCCAACAGACTCCAGTCACTTAGTGAGGTCTCCAAGGCACTGAGCACTGCACCACAATTAACCATTGATATCATCAGGTAGAGCCGGAGTAGAGATTGAGAAAGAAAGAAAGAAAGAAAGAAAGAAAGAAAGAAAGAAACAGAAGGATAGGGAAGCAGGAGAGGGAAATTGGAACAGACAGACAATCTGGTAGCTCTCACTACAATCAGCGATACTCAGAGGTCACCCAGCCCTGTTAAGAGCAGGATCACACAGACTGAAGATCCAAATCACTGAGCGTCAGGAGAACTGGAGACAGGAAACATTTTCCTTCATTACAAGTGCAGCTTTATTAAGTTTTATTGAACAAGAATGAACAAAAATAAATTCAAGAAGTCTGAAGTGAATGTCAAAACATTAACGTGAAGGCAGCTGCGCAAGGTTAAATACGTAGAGAGATATTAAATGCACATATTGTTCACCTTATCAAGACCAGTGTAATAAGTTGATGACTTAATTACCATCTCTTATGCACAAAGAAATTGATATTAGTTTTATAAATCACAAAACACTGTGACTGAGCCATTAAGTTATTGAGGAGATTCTTCTAATGTCAGATTAGATTATAAAAATGATTTCTTTTTCCAATTAGACTTCGTATAAATGTTTCCAGAGCTCAGCAACTAACTTGATGTATACAATCAAACTATCAAATGAGAGTTTGTTTTAGCATTAAGGCAAGTTAGTTATAGGTCTAAGTATAGTATAGTTTCAATTTCAATTTTATGGAATTCAGCTGGCAGCAGAGAAATCTTCTTTTCTCTGTTTCCTCTTTTTACAAACCTTTTTTTTCTTTTTTGGAAAACTGTAATAACTATCAATGTTGCAGGATTACTAGAAAAGTTTTGAATCTAATTCTGACTTAACCAGTGATTTTCCAAACTGCTTTTTTTTTTGTGTCACTTCAGCAGAGCAGTTTAGCAGTTTTGATTCACTGTGTTTGGTGGCTTACTGCTAGCAGAGGCTCACACGCTCACAGGCACATGCAGTATACACTCTCACACACACCTTCTTCTCTTTTCTCCCTATTAGTGGTCCAGCTTTAAGGATTAATGGTTGTGGGCAGGGTAGTGGCATTGCAGTCCAGATTCCGTCTGGTCTCAGCCTTTGCCACAATGGGCTCCAGTGGCACTTTCCTGTATTCAGTTAAAATGGGACTTGTGAGCAACTGGCTCAATCTCTCATTACGGTTCTGCTAGACAACCACCACAATGCAAACAAAGGCAATAGCTAGGGCATTACAGCAAATGGAATTCTGTGTCATTTCAGCAAAAGCTGTAATAGAAAAGCAATACGAGAGCATTAAAAAAGCCACATAAAGAAGTTCAATCAAAGGTGATGCAGCTACAAGCTGGAGGTCTATCTCTGTGAATTACACAATAATACACAGTAATGCTCCTTCAAACACCTCTGGAAGTCCAGCTCAGGACACAGGAGTAAAGCCAGATTGTTGTGTACGGCTGCAGCAACGGAGGCACACAAGGCGAAAAAAGTATGGACTCGGAAAGGAATACAACTGGGTTCATTACCCAAGCTTATTTGAGTTTAATTCATAATTAGAACAACACATTTGGAGGGAAATTACTAGGCCGGGGAAAAGGGTTTTAATGGTAGAATGATAATTGGCATTCACAGCACTACTTCACTGATTCAATTCTCTCATTCTCAAGATGTGGCTGAAATCAAATAATTCCCTGGGACTGAAAACTCCCTACATACACTGCACATTTACCTACACACCCAGGGTTATTTGGATTCCTACATCCCTCAAACAGTAGGGAAGCAATCCCAGTCTGATCACATGTTGTTTTTTTTGTTTTGGTCTTTTGTGAATTTTTTGTAATCACTTCTAATGCATGGAACCAAAATGTCTGGCAGTGGATCCAGGGCCTGCACTCACAGAAGGACCCTTTTCATTTAGCCCCACACAGAGTGAAACTTGACAAGCTGATATGCAGGACTGCTGCCGTCCCCTGAGCCTCAGCTGTGTTTAATTAATAAGCAGGCACTCAGTGAGGCAGACGCAAGAGGGCCCTTACTGTCACATTCCCAGAGGTAGGGGTCCTAAATGAGTCATTAGATACTCAGCACACATACACGTGCACTCAGTGTGTCACACACACACGCACACACTTATGGTCTACCTCAGCAGTGTTTGAGTGTGTGTGTGTGTGTGTGTGTGTGTGTGTGTGTGTGTGTGTGTGTGTGTGTTTGCGGTGAGCACCGGGGGTTGGGTTTTGTGCTAATGGTGTTTTAATGACACCTACTCCTGCCTAATCACCTGTTCTGGAGGCTTCCAGCATTCCAGGTAGCCCAGTGTTCCCAGCAAGGGAATTATTTTTAATGTCCCCTGTTCATGGCTACACTCTCATTTGCCTCCCCAATTATTCCATAAGGCTCCACTCTAACTGGCTCTGCCTCTGAGGAGGCAAGGTGTAATTATAATCTAAAAATCTGCTTATTTACATCAGCATATCAGTGTAGCAATGGAGCCATTTTGTGTCTTGAGTGGGTAGTTAGAAAGCCTGAGCTTTGCCATTGTTGTGTCCCTCAGTGGTGCCAGTGTGTCTGTGTTGATTAAGACAATTAGAGTGTTTAGAGGGGGACAGTGATAGAAGTTATTGCTCTGTTTACCATTAAGTTAAGGCACTGCAGGTGAGACTGGTAATTTTGGGTGATGTCATCAGTTTAGAGATATTGTATTTTTGGTGCCATAACCACAGGAGTTTCATCAAATATACAAACAATCATCAAAGTTAAACAGCATTCCATATTCCCAGGGTTCAGGAGCTAGGAGCTTAACTTGGAGATGCGAACTGGGTGGGTTTAAACAAAATAATAGTCCCTACTTTCCAGGGACTTTTTTTTTTTCCCTATCGTTTGGGTACTTTTGACAACACTGTGTTGTGAAAGTAACAAAGCACATGTAACTTACTCAAGTACTAAACTTAAAGGTGCCCTGTGGAGTTTTCTTGTAAACAAACAAAAGTTATGTGTACATTCAGTGTTTCTCAGCAAAACTCATTGTGTGTGTCCTTGAGGTCTAACTAACGGGATGAACGCGTTTCCGTCCTCATAAAACATTTGCAAAGCTGATTTTATTTAAAAAATGGAAAACCTGCATTGTTTACATCTATGTTTACTAGCTTGCAGTCTTCTGCTTCTCTGCTTTTGAAACATATCTTGGCACATTACTGCCACCTGTAGACTATATTATATTATTAACAGTGTGACACCATTGGCAGAAATATGTATCGTGTCACCCGCATGCATATGCACGCACATCAAACAAATTGGGGACTTTGTGAGTGTGCTATGATCACATTTGATCAACAGTGGCTGGCCAACACCCATATAAATCTGTTTATTTATTCTGTTTTGTACATTCATTTTTTGTTTTTCCTGAATCCCTGATTATTATTATTATTATTATTATTATTATCTAAAAAACTATCATTCTGACAAACACAGACACACACACATCACAGTATGACTTTGCAGGTAAGAAAGCAGCGTTCATCTGTGAGGGCACCACACTGTGTCTGTAGCTAGCTGAGGCCGATTTACGCTTCTCTGACTTCCCTCGAAAACAGCTCTAATTTGGACTAATGGAGACAACTGCCGTCACAGACCGAACACTGAAAAAGAGATAGATGAAGGAGGAGAGAGAAAGTAGAAAAACAACAGTGATTGGTGGAATCACTGTTGCAAAATGCAACCAGGATTTCTGGTGTAGTGATACAACACAACAAATTTCAAACCAATACGAGGGCACGTATCACTGGTACCAATACTTTTCATTGGTAAGGCCTTTATTGTAAATGTGATTCCACCAAAGAGAAATAATATTCATATAATTTGAAGTAAATACACCAAGAATGTCAGAACAGTACAATTTAGGCATAAATAGTCGGAGTAAATAATACTACTAAAAGTACCATTAATAATAAATCAGTGCAGCCGGACACAAAAGCAGCTGATAGGAGATTACAACTCAAGTACAACAAGTACTAGTGCTGCAGCAATGCTACAGCTCAGTCAGTGTGTAAATCCCGTTACTCCATGTGCCATATGCAGCTAAGATGTAACCACTTCAATGCCTTGATGGAAAACTAGAACTCAGAAGTATAACTTCATGCATTGTGGATGAGACATTCTGTGATTACAGAGCACAAGAAATTACCCTTGTGTTACAGTTTGTGCTGTTTCTTGTTTTCCTTGTGTTGCCAATATGCGTGGGCCTTGCTTTAAGACTGGGTTTACATCTCGCATGTTAGGACAAGTTCATTTGAACTCTAGAGGATTTGCTAACTTTGTAACTTAACAGCAGGCTGAAACATCACTGCAGCAAGCCGGGAGGTTAAACTACTCGAGCTCAGCAAAAATAAGATTGTTAGGAGGTGTTTAGTCACTCTCTAAGGATAAGACTCATGATATTCTAGATTTTTATTATTGTCAACAAATCCCATAAAAAAGACCAAAAAACGAATTGGTAGTGTGTGTTTATCCAAATCCTGATATATCTTATTGCTCTGTGCCAAAAACTGTTGTACTGGGTGACATGGTATTTCATTACCATGAACTCACACACTGTAGTTTATTTTGAGTTTATCCCTCATACACCGTCCTGCTGTCCCAAATACTCACTAGAGCACCAATCTGTGGATAAATCCGCCACTGAAAATAGACCACAATCCACTATTTCTTCCTGTTCGAGTAACATTTGTTAAAAACTACAGTGACCAGCTTAAATTACTGAGCTTTTAAAAAAAAAAAAAAAAAAAGAAACTATATCTTTGTGAGCTGTTTTTAAAGATTATCTTCAATAGGAACCAATGGGCTTGGGGGTGAGAGCCACAGACAGGGTCGGGAAGTCAGAAAGTAGAAATATTTTGTAAGCAGACTTACAAAATGTTGGTTTTGTCTGGGATATGTTGACAGTAAGAAAATATAACAACACCAGCCTCATCCTTTAATTCACTTTGTTTTGTGGATGAAAAAAAAAAATCTTTCATATTTGTGACACCAGTTAATCACATGAGCAACTTTTAAATGCCTAAGTCTTCTTGAGAGTACAATTTTTGCAAGCAACATGGAACACAGCTCACACACTGCAGGGCTCCAATATGATTTGCTCTACTTCTGCTCAGCACCTACCCTTTTTTTTTTTTTTGGTCTGGCTGTGTGTGCATACTCCTATTTGTACATCCTTAAAGAGCGTCATGTCCTCATGACCAGGTCCTCATGTTTAGAAAACCTGCAAGACTATATAAACTGAACTGGTTAACAACAGTGAACTGGTATACACTCGTGTTATTACTGGTATACAAAAACCCGCAAACTCAACAGTCATGCTACAAGAACAGCAATTATATCATTTGTATTCTCTTCCCTGCCAAAACCTCTAACCTGGTGGAATGATGAGTTACAAAAAGACTAGAATGAGCATGTTACTTGCATCTGAGCAGATTTTTGTTTACAGTCTGCTGTTCATGTGTAACTGTGAACCTAAAAAAAATGCTAAAAACTAATTAACTTTCCCCTGGTTTTCATAGAAGATGAGGTTAGTGTGATCACACCATAGAAGACAAAAACCAGTGAACGAATTTCACACCTCCTTGTTTCTTGTTCATCAGCTCATTGATCAGAACTATTGAATTTGTGCTAACCAGGGCTGTATTTGTGTGCATGAGTATATACGTGTGTGTGTGTGTTGGACTGCCTTACCGCTGGCATGGCTGACAGGGTAATTAGTTCTAATGAAATAACGCGGCCATTGTGGACAACAATTAAGGGTAGCTTTCATCCCACTCATTAGGCTGAGTAGAGGAGCGCTTTCATTTGCCCCGATTCTTAATGATCTGATCTGAAGGGCACACCCACTGACTGAACAAAATCTCACACACACACGGCACACTGGAAACAGAGTTGTTTAATTCTTATTTATTTATCTTTCTTAACAAATCCTTCAGGGGTACAATCAACTAAATTATTATGCAAAAAAAAAATTTTTTTTCTTTTTAGTGAAACAGTGCTGTGTGTTATGTCAATACATGTTTCTAGAAATGCAAATGACGTACATGTCATCCCCATCAGTAAAATGTTTCATTCGTATTCACAAAATCCTGAAAGGTCACAGAGCTCTCTTTCAGAGGAGAGTGACAGCCACATCTACAAGCACACTCATTACAAATCCACTCAGCTGTCAGTTTGTTCAAACCTGTCACCTAGAAATTACCTTAATATACAACTAAATTGCAACAACAAATAAGTTTCAAAGGTAACCTAATGTCGGCCAGATTACGTTTTTTGTCAATGAGGAAATGTTATTAATGAACCTATGTGACAAGTCATAATGATTTTAACACTGAACGTATCAGTCAAATGTTCACTGACAACATATTTCGTTTGTTTTCCAAATAAATATCCAATCTTGCAATACAATATCCACTTGTAGTGACTACCATAAATTGTGTATGGTTATGTTTTGGCACTTGGTTAAGGTTAGGGAAAGATCATGTCTGGTTTAATACAAAAAAAAAAGCTGCAGTGACCCGAGACACAACGTTTAACATTTAACTGAAACCACAATCTCTCCCTAACCATAACCAAAGTGCTTTTGTTGTGTAAACCCTAACCCTAACCGCAGACAGGAGTCTGGACGTGAACCCCGGTCTCTGCAAGTCCTGCACTCTGCTCGCCCACCACTCACCCTGACCTGACGCCTCCCTATAAATGTAACACTTCATTCACTCAAAAAGAACCTTTGAACATAATTCAGGAATAGATTACATTTGTCACAAGAACGTAATTGGGGAAAACTATTTAATATGATATAAACATAATTTCTACAAGACAGGGTTGGTTTTGTACTGCTGATGAATTACAATGTGTGAGGATGAGAGGTGTTTCTGATATTTAGTCCACCCCATCTATATCTATAAGGGTAGTATGATTTATTAGTCTGGTATTATTACTGATTATTAACATGTGAGCAGATTTTTAATATTGTAACTGGTTGAGGTTGTGGTAGTTTAATCTACAACAACGTATCATATTTTATAAACTGATTTGGACAAAAACTTTAATATGCAAAGCAATGATTAACAATGAGTATAGTAATAGTATAAGTATATGAATAGATATGGAAGTAAATACGGTAAGTAAGGTACTATAAAATGGAAATACTCAAGTAGAATCTCAAAATTGTACTTACTTCAGTAAATGTACTTAGTTATGTACGTTCAATTACTGCAAATATTTCACAGATGGCATGCTGCATAAGGTTAGTAATCACCTTCTTTTACTGCTGTTGACGACTTGGACCTGCAACGACAGTAGACATTTTAGAATGAAGCATTAACTACTGTTACAGAAAATCACAATGAGTACCTCCCTTTGCCCTTACTTACAGTACTTAAATACTGTGGTCCCTCTGCTTTAATCATACATAATGACCCTCATTCATAAATAAGGGAAGTAATCTCTTTGAAAAACATATACACACTGTCTGTGGCCTTAGTGACTTGTTACAATGGATTTTGTGCGGTTCACACCCCTTTTACACTCAGCCAAACTATATCCTCATTTTCGTGATTCACCATAAATCTTGTACTGATGTGAAAATCAGATTTTTCTTTAAAAGGTTATTATCTCACTTTTTGTCTTTTATTGTAATGAAATTAACAACGATCTTTGTTAAGGTTACTTCTGTTTTCAAAGCACCCTGATCAGAGTGTGTCCATATATTCAGCTTAGACACATAAATAGACTGTGTGTAGTTGCAACATACAGTAAATGTGTAACATGTATGTATATGATGTGCATGTGTGTTTCGCTGGTGGACTTCCTTCTTCTTCAGGGCTGGTGCTGGTGCTGTGACCTTGCCTTTGCTCTGCTGCCTGCTCCATGTTTATTTATTTATTGAAATAAACTACTTGATTCAAGGTCTAGTTATGGGGAGCACAAGGATGAGCATTATCATACTGCCTGGCAAGGTTAGTGCAGCACAGTCTCAAACTAAGCTTCCACCGATCTGGGTTTTTGATAGTGATATTTATTTATACTGAAGCTGAAAATATTTGCTATTTTAAACTGATATTAATTAATTTGGAAATTAAATATTCTTGAACTATACATGAATTCAGCATTTTCTTGGTGTTGTTATTGTCAGTGAAGAAGCAGAACTGATGCATGTCTCCTTTTAGAAACAGAGAGGGAAAACAAAAACTTTGTAAATGATTGATTGATTGATTGATTTTCATTTAGAAATAAACAGGCCCAACTTTGTTTCCATTATCAAAAATGACAGATCTAAAATAGAAAGGGAACTTAATTTTCTCTTTTGTAAAAAAAAAAAAAAAATAACTGAACAGACCAAAACCTAAAATCCCAGGTAAAAGACTAGTATCTGAGAGTGACACTGGAAACAGAAGATGAAGGGAAGGAGAAAGAGAGAATGAACAGGAAGAGAAGTCATAAATGCCCACATAGACATTTGACATCAGTAGATATTCTCAGCTGCTCTTGTTTTGCTATGTAAGTTTATTTGGAGGAGTAGATCTCACATAATTTGTTTTAAAATAGTAATGCAGCTTTATTACAGTAACTTTAACTTTGTAGTTTTAGGTGCTCTAAGTGAATGTAAAAAGAGTTTTGACTGGTAAAATCAGTGTGTGTGTGTGTGTGTGTGTGTGTGTGTGTGTATGTGTATCGGTCCTCATCTTTCCCTTGCCTCAGTAGTTTAGTCTGAACAGTCTTAATCAGGGAGGACTTGAATGCCTTCATCTTGTAGTCTGACCTCAGACTAGTAAGGAACTGTGTATTTCATCAGGAATAATCATACTCTTATATTCAAACTAGAGTTGTATGAACACTGAAAGGTTTTAAAAGCCAGTGTAATTAAATGCTTGCATTATTTATGTTCTTGTAGATGGTCATAATGCAGGATGAAGCAGGTATCAATAGATATATACTGTATATACTTAAATGGACTTACTTCCTGTACTGTATTTGGGACCGGCCATAGTCAGTCCATCAACTGAGAAAACAGGGGGCCATCATCACTTCCAAAGTGCTGTACATCATGGAACCTTTTAAATACAGACCCACTGTGTCAAAGTAGAACTTGCCAGCGACAATGTAGGCTCTGCTTTAAGGGATAATTCCAGACTATTACAACTTTGGTATTATTTTCAACGTTTTGGCCCCTTTTTTTTAATCAATATGATTACTTCGTACTCACCAAGTACAAGCTGAGATCTTGGGAACATGATGAAATCACTACAACAACAAAAACCATGAAATGTTGCTAATAATCCCTCATTGATGTTTCATACAACAGACAGTGTGGGTAATAATTCTACCTCACTCACCCTCGTTTTCTCTTCAAAATAAGTTTGACTAACCTGGAGGTTTGTTTCCAACCTGTCTGATCGTCTGACTGCTCGTGTTTCTATGTCACTGTGTTCCCAGATCTCAGCTATTAAATTTGTGAGTATTTATTACTCATAGAAACTATGGTCAAAACAGTTAAAATAAGATCTGGGTTGTAATAAACCAATACTATCTTTTAAAGAGTAACTTAACAGCTGCTTAAAAGCTTTGCTGACCTCTAGTTGTTTAACTTCTCAGCTTGCTGAAGTGATGCATAACTGTACTCCTGGGTGTGTCAGTACATCGTGACCTCATTTTGTCACTGTTGGGTGTGGTTACAGGTGCAGTACAGCAAACTGACCACACTCAACCTCACCCATCTGTGATGCTGGCTGTGGCCAGAGGTATAACAGAATTATGAATGCACTGTGCTTTGTCAGCTTTAGCAGCTTGAGTTTCATCTATTGACAGAGTGACCATGATGGGACTATATAAGGTATGTAAGGTAAATCAATGGCTTCTATCCCATGTTGGGCTGCTTTAAATAGAGGATTTTTAAGTCAGTAAAAGCCATTTTATGGTCCAACATCTGATATAAAGATAAAGATACAAGATCTAGTAAAGTAAACATACTGTAGATCAGCCATTCTCAACCAGTGGGCCGGGGCCCAATGGTGGGCCTCAGAGCGCCATCTAGTGGGCCGTGGAGGCAGTGGTACTGTCAAATGGTGATTTATTTATTTTTTGGTAATTTACAAAGCTAGTTATTTTTATATCCAAATGTGCTCAAGAATTCACATAAATGAAAAACTTCAAATTAAAATGCATCATTTCAATGAACAGTTACGTTTGAATATCACCAGCCAATCACGACACAAACGTGTTTTGCCGCTGTTAGCTAGCTAACGTTCCCTAATGTAACGTTTGAATGCAGTGACACAAAATGGATCGGGTTTTGAAATGAAAAAGTGATGTGGGAGACAACCCTGCACCAGTAAAAGCTCCAAAGTGTGTGGTGAGGAAACACATGCCTGAACACATTAAATTTGGAATCATAATGACAGCACAGTGTGTTGAATGTGGTGAAATCCTGTCAAATGAGGCTAAAACCATCGAAGCTCCAGAGACGCTTAAACACAAAGCACCTGGGATGTTATGTTTTTTTTTTCTCATTTATTTGGGAAGGTGGTCCTCAGAAATGTTTTAACAATCAGAAGTGGGCCTCAAGTTACAAAGGGTTGAGAACCCCTGCTGTAGATGTTGTTAGGGAGTAACCCAGGGATACTCAACTTGCTTTGCCCGGGGGCCACTTTTGCAAAATGACAGAAGGCTAGGGGCCACTTAATAAACAAACATTAATAATATTTATCTGATATCTTGTGATGCTACCAGACGGGAACACTGCACTGAAGCTAGCATGTTTTTACTCATGATGGCGTCTGATAATAGCAACCTCGCATGCAGAAATGATCATTTGGCAATTAAACACAGTGGTTTAGGATTGGTATGAGGTGGCAAAATAAAGGTAAATTCATCTGTCCGTTTTTCATTGAATTGCCTGTTTTCATTGTCAACCTTTCGACGTTTGCTGTCTTCACTCATCTTTTCCAAGAGGCAAATCCAGTTGCAGCAACCCCTCACAGGGACATGGGAGAAGTTTGCCCTCAGGAATTTCTGGCAGACAGACAGCCCCGAAGGCAAACTTCTCCCACGTGCCCTGCGCAGGACAGGTGTACATGGAATTTTCGCAGAAATCAAGTGTCACCACCTGCACTACACAGATCGCTTATAAGTTAATATGTAACTTTAACAGCCAATGGACATTATTGAACATTTACTAATTGGTATAAACAAAAAATGACCAGTGTGAATCACTCTATCTTCAGTGTGATTTAGAAAATGGTCGACGGGCCACCCGGCACCCTATTATGGCCATAAGTTGAGTATCAGTGGAGTAACCTCTATGGTGTCTGAGGTAAAGCATGCTGACTGGCCATGTTTGATAAGAGGCTCATAAATCAGCCTGATATACTGTACAGGTCTAATCCTATTCGCTTGTATTCCAATATCTCTACTGTACATTCAAGCCCTTGATAAGACTAGAAACAAAGGGACTTGTCCCTGCAGCAGCTGCTGGACTGTTTACCATGTTTAAAAGGCCATAAGGCCTCATCCTATTTCCTGTAAACCCAATAAGTATAGCCACACATTCACCACCAACATCAGTGTGCTGGAAGGTGTGGCCACTAGCACCAACTCTCACGCTACAGTAATCAACCAATTAAAATGTTGCCAATCAAGACCATTAGGAGCCAGATCAGTGAACCTATAGGCACCAAATGCACTTGATGCCTATAGGTAAATTATATGCACTTCCCTTCACCATCACCCCCTCCCTCCCCAAATACAAGCCATTTCCAGTTTTAACTAAGAGGGCCTTTGCCTCCACTGAAAATACTGCGGGTCTGCTCTAATCTTTTTTGAGAGGGGAGAGGAAAAGCAAGATGATGGGCATCATTAAGATCAGCGGTGCGCGCTGAGGCATTGCGCTGCTATAGCGTCCACATCCACCACCGTAATGTTCATTAACACTGCATAGCCCCAGTCCCCAATACACACACACACCTCTTTATTACCACGACAGAGCAAACACAGCATTAAACAGCATTAAGAGTAAATGGATATTTTATTAATCTCATTGTCGGGTGAAGAGGAGTTTGTTAATTCGGAATTGACTGCTTGACCTTTTTAGTAGTGAGGGGGAGGGAGCTGTGGAGAGAGTGGCGCTATGTAATAGTTTTTTTTTTAAGTTTGGGTTTACTGAATAAGTTTTTTATTTTAGAGTAGGAGAGAACAGTGCAGGTCGTCATGTTCTAATTATTTCCTCCCCTTTCCTGCTTTTCTCTTCATCCCCTGCCCTCCTTCTCCCTCCCTGTCTTCCACAGCAATTTGGCAAGATTTTAGACGTGGAGATTATTTTTAACGAGCGAGGCTCCAAGGTAAGTGCACTGTAACCATACATTCATGAACACTCTCTCACACACATATGATTTTCCAGCCGACTGTATCTGTCCCTTGCCCTCCTTTTCTCTTGCAGTCCTCCACTCCTCTCACTGTCTTCACAGCTCTCTTTCCTTCTGTCTAATAGTAATTACGGACCTATCAGTGACACTTGCCTGCAGGCAGCTTTTACACCTTACCGACCTGCCATACATTGTGACATACAATGAATTGTTCCCACTTATCTCACTCATCTAAACGCTGACAGTAGTATTCACAGAGTCTGCAAACACACGCTGTCTCGCTCGGTGAGATTCCCAACCTATAATGCCAAGAAGTAAGAATAAACTGCATGCAAATAAACTCCACCCAGCTGGAATCCAGGACAATATTACATTTCAGAACACACTGAAAAGATTAATAAAAAAAACTGCATCATTTTCATATAAATAAATAAATAAATATCTACTTTGCTCATCTATATCACCACATACAGTACTATACAGTGAAATGTATGTAATAATGAAATATCTGAACTGACACCTGATAGAAATATTGTTTAATTATGAAGTAAAATGGAAAAATATGAAATAACACTATATGTCTTATCGTCCTTATTTATGGATAGTGTTTATTTATTTCCTTACTCATTCATTTATTGCACACTTTTTTCAGTTTTTTTGTTTCATGTTTATGTTTTAGTTTGTTATTGATATTTATAATTTTAAACCACATAAATAAATACAAAACAACACAAAATACCTTTAATTATACATGTTACAGTCAGTTAGGTTGCATTATTGTCACCTATCACCCTAAACTGCGGGAAGACTATTAATCCTAAAACATATTTTATTGCTCCACATATGCCTGGAGAAATATGTGAAATAAGTATGTCACAGCTCCTTTTGATTAGATGGCACTACAGATATTTCTTAGCAACTGATTTTTACATTACTGACATTACATTTACCAGAAGACATTCCTTAAGGCTTGTTGGTGCAAACCCAGTTTAATAAATCACTTGTTTGAAACTAGCTCTAGTTAATAAGAAGTTTACCAACTGTATAATGGATTTACAAATAGTTGGTGCAACCCAGTCATGGCAGCTCTTTTTTGGGGGGAAAGAACGCAATAGATGAGCAGTCAACAAACCCCCTACTGCAACTGAGCCTTCATGAACAGAATATTCAGGATGTCATGGTACTGCTCAAACTGTTTCTCTGGTGATATGGAGCAAAAACACTACAGAAAAAGCCAGCAGATAGTACCGAGTACTGCAGACAAAAAAAAAAAAAAAAAAGACAAACAAAGGCAAGATTACAATTGTGAAATGATTTTGTTCTCTCTACCTATTCCTATATGCCTATTGCAAAAGGTTAATACAGTTTACTCAATGATAATTCTTAATCACTCCTCAAAGATACAGACAAGTGGAAAATGAAAGGAAATACCTAATGGTAATAAATATGTGGAAAACATAATGAATGTAATGCTTCCATGTAGGGCACAAGGGCTCACTGAATGGTTTGCTGAGAATGAAAATGATGTCAATCATATGCTATGGCCTTCAGATCTCAACCCAACAGAACACCTGTGGGAGACTGGGAATGCACAAGGAGCACTGTAGCTTCTAAGACTCTTCAGGATGTTTTTTCTTTCTGATTTATTACCCATCTACCATCGTCTTTATAACTTATGCAGTATATTCGTGCTAGACAAACAAATAACAAACTAATGTAATTTTTATGTAGTGGTACCGGTTATTTAACTGCTAAAGGCATTAATGAAAGTGTATTTGGTTGTAAAGTTCATAGGATATCCAGCTTGTAATTTAGCATGATCATTAAAAGGTAACACAGAGAAGGATTTATAGTTACCAAGATAGCAGTCAACTCCCTGTTTTGGCTTTTAGGAAACCCACCTACGGTTTCCTTCCGTAAGCACTCTTTCCCCTTTAACAGGTCTTGTTTACATTCAGTGCTTGTCTGGTCGTGTCCCATTCCCCAGAACACTAATTATTTACACATGATAAAGAAAAGAAAGCAGACTATGTGCATTAGGGTGAAGAGCGTGAACGTACCCATACGTGGCAACAAAATGTCAGAAGGATTAATTTCGCTCTCACTTCGCACTTTTAAATGTATTTTTTATCTTCTCCCCCTCTCAAGGGCAGGCCTATGTGTTATTTATGCCCAGCGGAAGGCAGTGAATCCTGTATATGCATACAAGATCATGGCGCCGGGTGCCGTTCGCACATATTATCCGGCGAAGCAATTACAGGGCAACGACTGGCCCAGGATACATAAGTTAAAAGGACTGGCTGCTTGTCCAACAGGCGTGTCTGCCAGGCATATCAAATGGAGTTCACTCTCTCTGCCTCCACACCATAACTCAACAATGACAAAGCAGGCCAGGAGCAGTGAGAGCAGGGACCACACTGTCTGTACAAGTCAAAGGGGAGCAAGGGAGAAAAATTTACTGTAGTACATGAAATAAGATGTGGGAACAAGTGTATCTTAGCAACACAGAATATATATTTTCCCTAGTGTAATTGTTTTTTATTTAGTCATTATTTGCACACATGCAATCCTTCAATACACCTCTTAAATGGATTAATGTGATTGATAGACATGTGATGCAACTGCCAAGCCTCTATAAAAATAACTATTGTAGACACAGACACTAGATCCCCTAAGTCCCCTAAGAAAAACAACAGTATCAACAGATTGTCCTTACCTAAATAATAAATGTTTAACTGACAAGCGACTTCTAGTGCTAAACCATAATCTTTCCCTCCTAACCAAGTAGTTTTTGTACCTAAACCTAACCAAACCTTAAAGGTATTTGACAACTTTTTATTTACTGATTATCTAACTTCTTGTGTTTCTTGACCCCGTGGACCTATTTTTATTGATTTTGCTGTGGTCTGAGATCTCAGCAATTAACCTGGTGAGTACATTGTTAAGTAAGTGGTAGAACTGATGGCTGGCATAATGGAGATAAAACCCAAGTTGTAATAAACAGTAGTTTTCCTTTAAACATTGTGGTGGCAAATCAGGAAAGGGCCATATGATTTTTAGAAGCCACTGAAGGCACAGAAAGCTGATGTTTTTAAAGGCAATGAAAAATGACAAATAATTTTTAGTCATTTAGTTTGAAGGACTCGTTGTCCCATATACTGTACACATTTAATGTATATGTCGATAGCCTATAAAAGTAAGACAGCAGAAATCTTGCTTTATGTGTCCATAGGACTCAATGTGAACAGCTCTAATATGTCTCTTTGCAAGTTCATGAAGTGAGAATTCCTGATTTAGACGATGGTAAGTTCAACATCACTGATCAGGTAGAATGGAACATTTAACATAAAGCCCTTCACACAGGCAGTGATCAATGACAGCAGAGAGGATTTTCCAGCTCTTACTCTCTGCCTGCTTTAAGCTCATTGACATAGATAGATGAGGCTTTGCAGTTTAGGGTTTGGAGGCATGTTTTACCGCATATGGGCTGTTTGAGTGGGCTGCATCTCCAGGCCCAGTCTGAGACACAGACAGGATCTCATGAGCGAGCTGCGTCCCGGGGCTCAGAGAGTCACGGCTGACTGATGCCGTGGAGATTGTAATTGTATGGCACTTATCTGCTCTCCCGCAGGGCCTCCGCACACCAGCAGAGCAACTGCATCCTACAGCAAACACACACACACACACACACACACACACACACACACACAAGCATACGTACACACACAAACATATGCACATCCCAAACTCCATTGTTTGTGTGGAGGCTTTCATTTCATCTGCTAATTCAATTAGGTCCAGTTGTTCCTGTAAATGCATGTGCAGCAGAGTCTGGGGTTCTAAAAGGAACAGAGAATAGAAACACACACACACACACACACACACAGTGATGCGGTGGTAATCTATGAATAATCAGGGCTCTTGTCTGTGGTTTGATTTCCTCTGTTCCCAACTTTCCTTACTCTCCAGCTCTGTTTCTCATGTTTGTCTAACCAGCCTGACATCTCTCTGGCTTCTGCTTCTAGATCTAGACCTCCTCCAAACCTGCAGCTCTCTCATCTGTGCTTTGTGTCTTTTTCTTCTCTTTTCTTTTCCCTGTTTGTTTCATCATTTCATTTCTGGACTTCCTTCCTTTGTCGTTTGATTTTCAACCCCACCTACTGGCCACTGCAGGGCTTTGGGTTTGTAACATTTGAAACGAGTGCAGATGCTGACCGTGCACGGGAGAAACTAAATGGTACAATCGTAGAGGGACGCAAAATAGAGGTGCCTTCCTTTTGCTGTCTCTGCTTACCTCCTGCCCCACCTCTTTATCTTTTACTCCCCTCATCCTCCCCCTGACTTCTCTTTCCTTTCTCTGCCTGCCTGACGTTTCCTGCAATACTCCCTCCCTTCCATCTCTTCCTCCATCCTCCATCTCTCCCACGTGCCTGCTGCACCTTGAACGCTGCATGCTGAACCCTGATCCGTAAGTGTATGTGACAAAGAGAAAGACAGACCTATTAAGCAGTGTGTGAGTGTGTTGCAGTGTTTTTTTTATGTAAATGGTGAATTCTACTTTGCTCATGATGGATTGTGTCGTGTGTTTGTGTTTGTGGCTTGTGCATGAGATCACAGTGGTTTTGATTTGAGTTAGAAACTCCTCTGTTAAAACAGAAGCTTTTCCAAATGGGGATCAGTGATCTGCCAGTGTGCATTACACCTTGTTAGAAATTTGTTGCCCTCAAACCTTCACAGTTAGTGTCCCATTTTGATGTCACCATCCTCTTGCATGGCGACTAAAATCTCCCCCATCTGTCTATCTGTCCTCTCACTGTTTTTTCCTGTTCCCATTTTTCCATTTTAACTCACTAGAGTTCATCTAATAGAGAAATCTCAAGGCTGTTTCAGATACTAATATGTTTTTACTACTATACTTTTATACCTTGACAACTATTGACCTGAAACCAGTAACCTCACATGTAGCAACTCTGTCTCTTAGAAAATACATTTATTTACTACGTTTTCCCGTTAACATTTTTGAAGAAATGTAAACACTGCCTGCACTATGCTCCCTGGTAACATGTTTTTTGGTGAGGACGAGGCGGATGGTGGGTGTGCAAAGCAGAGGACTTTGACACCGGAGACCAGGGTTCTGTATATGGTTAGGTTTAGGTAACAAAAGCACTTTAATTTAGGTTAAAAAGAGATTGTGGATTTGGTTAAGTGTAAATAATACATACATTTCGTGTACAGATACATTTCCTGTTTGTAGGTTGTACAACTACCACTATACTGGATTATTCTGAGAACTTACCTTATGATACAAGAACACCTCCAAAACGGATCTTAAATTGAAATCATTGACATCTTGTGTAACTTTTCATGGTTTTACAACCTTGCAATGTCTGTGTGCATTCATTCCAGTTTTTAAATGTTGTTTGAATTTTCTCTCACTTATTATCTCCTTTGACTCACTGCATGTAGCCTCACTTGCAGAAATGATAAAACACCAGCATGGCATGGAGTGTGGTTGCGATGTGGATTATCCACAGTATGCACAGTTTTTGCTTGTTTCTGTGTGTGTGTTTTTGTGTGTCTGCCCTAACACTAACCGCTGTCCATCTGTTGACAGGTCAACAATGCCACAGCCAGAGTAATGACCAACAAAAAGGTGGCAAACCCTTACACAAACGGTAAGATTATTTCTCTTCTAAGCTCATTTGTACATCTTCTAATTGCTGCTTGCCTTTTATTTCTCCGACTCTCATGTCTTCTTCTTCTACTCATTAGTTTAATCTGCTTTCTCCACTGTATAGTTGTCTTGCGTTCCATTTCACTGCCAGTATCAGCCCTGGCTGCATTACAGAGCAACAGATCTTATGGTTATATTTATGAGAAGAAGTAAATCATTATGATCAAATTCTACCCATTGAGCTTGCACTGTGAATAGAAAGAGAAACCAAAAGCTACAAATGGAAGCCAGGCAGCAGATTCTGCCTTCACACAAAAAGAGCTGTTCACATTTGATTATTGAAACCAATATTTGTCAAATAGGCAGTGGATTTGGGTTGAAATATCATGCAAATAGCAAAGTGAAATCTTTTCTTACTCTGCAGGGAGAGGCATTAAAAGGGTAAAAGGAAAAGGGCGGCAAAGAAAGGGGAAGAGTGGAGATGGAGGGGGATTTAAAGGAAGAGGAGGAGGAGAATTTGGTAGATGGACAAGTGAGTGAATGGGTAAATGAATAGAGCCAATAAAAAGAAGCCAGGAGTCATTCGTAAAAAGGAGAGAAGGGCCTTTAGGGTGTGTTTCTCTCCTCCATCTCTCTCACAGACGCTCATTCATGTGGCTGGAATGAAAGAGTGGTGGAGGGAGAGAGGGAGTGAACGACGGGCACAGGGAAAAGTAAAAGAAGGAAAGAGGGGGCTGGGGTGAATGAACAAGGGAAGGAATTAAATGGCCAGACCTTGTCAGCACCTCTCTCCACACACACACACACACACACACACACACACACACACACACACAAACGCACACCTCTATCCTGTTTGAGGGTGCAGAGAAAGAAAGAATGAGCCCTGAAGGGTTTTCCATTTGTCACTGTCATCAGGCCCCAAGCACAAACACACACAAACCTGCACACACGCAAACACACACACACACACACACACACACACACACACACATGCACACATATTTCCTCCCAACTCATGTCTCTCTCTCACTCTCTCTCTCTCTCTTAGTTCTGTTCAATCTGCTTTATTGGCTTCAGCTGTGGTTCAGCAAACTGTTGCCAAACACCCAAAATACAACTGAATAAAAATAGAAAAAGAAGAACTACAGAAGTGCACAATAATCAACATTTCTTGAGAGAGTGTGAGGTGATGAGGAGAAGAAGAAGAAGAGAAGAAGATGAAGAGTTCCCAGTTGGGTCCAAATTCTAAAGAAATTACTGACAAAACAGTAAAAAAATGCACTAAAACAAGACGACACAATATTTAATTAATTCAAGAGAGCATTAGCAATGTCTCTGAAATTGCAGTTGCAACTCCAATCAGGTGCTCCATCACTAGTAGATACATCAAATAAGGAAGAGCTTATAAAATAAGAATATATTCATATATTATATAAAATGCTGTGGTAGATAAAAATAGTGAGATGTGACATAGAAATCTGATCATATTAAATAGATATGGATCTGTAGCATAACTTGTTGTGTGTGTATTATTCTGTGTTACAATAACATTCAAGATTTTCATTAAAAATGCTGCATTTAATAGTAGCTGGGATTTATAATTGATATTTTGAAAATGCTGCACTCGCTCAATTGTCAATCTTGGTGACAGAGCCACCACTTATGCACAAAATTTTGTTTTGCATATACAGTAGGCATGCTCAGGAAATCACACATGCACATATCAAATGCATAAAAAGTGATTTCATTAATGAATATCTAGCAGACTGGACACGGCTGTACCCAACAGTCGATACTACTCCTAAATGTTAAATGGAACTGTGGGACATGTTTTATGGAAACACACATGATATAACTTCCAGCCAGCAAAGGTTTTATAAGACAAAGAGACATCTTCAAGTTTAGCATTTGCAACATATTGAAGAAATAGAGTATAAATCCTTGTTGAATAGACAAATATAGCAGTAAAGGCTCATATACTGATAGCTTGTATTTTAAAAGTGAAAAGAGAATAGTACAGTAATTCTACTGTAGAGAAGGTTTGTTTTGGAACGCCAAACAGATACAAGTTCTTGCAGCGATGCTAACATTCACCTTGGTGTGTGTGTGTGTGTGTGTGTGTCTCCTGTGCAGGCTGGAAGCTGAATCCAGTCGTTGGAGCGGTATATGGTCCTGAATTTTATGCAGGTAAAGAATCCCACAGTTCTGAAAAGAAAATGCGTTGATGAACATACTGTACTGTAGAATCCTTATTTATACTGCTCGGTCTCATCCACCCTTCTTTTTTCAGCTTTATTTCCTTCCCCTTGTCTTCCTTCCGTGTGTTGTGTGAAAGACGTGTGAGAGTCCACCACGTGCATTGGATCAATCCTGATACAGATTTACATCTTTCTGTCTGTGCATGCCTGGCTGCTTGCGTATACACTTGAGTGTGTGTGTGTGTGTGTGTGTGTGTGTGTGTGTGTGCAGTTTAAAGTGGCAGCTTGGTTTCATTTGGTAGAAGTGCTGAGACTGTCCGCTCCTCGTAACTGCTCTCCTTTTTGCTCATTAGTCTGAAATCTGTTCATTCCCAGACAGCTTTACAGCGCTCCTCTAAATAACCGCCCTGACAGAGAGAGGCCATCCATCTCTTTTATTTCTTCTTCCCTCTTTTCTTGCTTTTCTGCCCCTGTGCCCCTGTGCATCCCGTCATCTATCCCTCCATCCATCCACCCACCCAACCAAACAGGAACCTCAGATGGCCTCCTTCACACCCTGAATCACAGTTTTTCATGCTCCAATGCCTGTGGATCTATCCTGTGTGTGGTTTGGGTGTGTGGTTTTGTGTGTGTGTGTGTGTGTGTGTGTGTGTGTGTGTTTATGTTGAGATACACACAGTAGCTCCTCCACCTCCTAAACCTAAACTCACTTTACATACACAGTAAGTAAATTAAGTGTCTTAATGCTCGAATTTCTTTCTTTCTTTCTTCCTTTCTTTCTTCTTCACAGTTCTTTTGAATGTGGCATTATCATCATTACATCAATCACCTAAAGTTCCAGTTACTTATAGTAATAATCAGTCATGCTTGCTTTGGCTTTGAAAGTTTTACAGAAATGAATTGTCTGACTTTAAATGCTTCACATCTAAGGCAATATTTACCTAAACTGTGCAAAATGACTTTGACAGACAGAGGACATGTGGTAGATACATTTTGAGTTTCTACTGGTTTCACAATAGAAAGGAATGAGCAGTGAGATCAGTTTTACACAGCAATACATGTCAAAGCAATGAAATATAAATATTTTCAATAGATTTTTAGATCAGGTTTTCTTATCCTGATTTTTGCATTTGTCCACATTTCCTGTAGGCACTGTGGTTTAGCACTGGTAAAATGATGGAAAAGCGGCAAAGCTAAAATTCTGTGTTGAAGTTAAAGCAAAAAATGGTTTTAAGATATTCCTACCTCCTTGGGGTGCAGAATTTATGGCCCAGAGAGGTCTAAACAGTGAGAGAAGAGAGAACTGATGAGAGATGAGACAACAACACAGTGCAGACACTTCAGTAAAGAATATCTCATCACATTTACATTTTACAAGTTTACATTCTTTCTTTACAATTTCCCACATTTTTTTATTACTTGAACTCCAATGTATTTTTTATTAAATCACTGAACTTTTTGTTGAGCTGAAAATGTTTAACTATTGCCTTTTGTGAATTGAAGTTCCAAAATTGTCTTCCCTTCAACAATATTCCAAGTTTCCAGACATGCAGACCAAGACATTACTTAGAAAAAAAGGCTTACAGTAAGGAGAGATTTCCCTAACATTTACAGTATTTAGTGAAGTGTAGCTGTAGTCTACTTAAATAACAATTCAGTCATTCTGATTCTTAAACACTAAACCTTAACCTTCCTCGTTAATCATCATACATGTAGATGTGACATCCATCTTCTTGTCTGTTGTTTTGTAAATATGTCTCATCAATTGAAATTCTAGTCATTTACAGTGACTTCCAGCAACCGAGCAGATTTATTTTTCTTCGGCTGGACACAGCTGTAACAATATTGTAGCCGGTGAGCCAGCTCCAGGCCTCATATGCATAGAGGTATTAGAAAACACACACTCAGTCTGGCTTGATAATTTATAGGATGCTAATGCGTGGAGTGGTCTTAAACGCACCACTAAAGTTTGCCAAGCCTAAACGACACCATATGCCTCCTTTTCTCCCAGGAGGAGGGAGAAATGGATGGAGGGGTAGAAGGCTGGTAAAGAGGGAAAACAACATGACAGAAAACAGGGGAAATCAGCCATGCCTGCATTCTGTCTGCTCTCTGCATTTTTCTTTTTGCTCATACCTTCTTCTCATTATATGAATTTTTCTCAGATCTACAGGCATTCATTCACCCATACAGACACAGTGCAGTTCATATCCGTGCCTCCACTCTGCGTTTTGCCCTTCCTGCACTCCTCCAGCCATTCCTAATTCTCTCTTTCTCCTCTCGTCTCTCGCTGCGCTCCTCTCACCTCCACCGTATGAAAAATTAAAATTCCCACCTGTAAGTGAAAGTGTGGGATTGGGATTTCTTCTGGAATAATTATGAGTGCATTTAATCTAGTTTAGGGCGGGAGTAAAGCAGGATGTAAAGCGAGATGTAAGGGCGATTAATCACCCTTTATCGGACGGCTTTCCCAGCACCCATCAGCTGAATCGGCCTCCATAAATCCTGCCCAGCTGACAGTGCACTCCATCTCCATTGCCGGGCCCGGCTACAGGTTTATTGTGCACAAATCCCATTCAGAAGAATGACGGATGACCTCCACATGCTCACACACTCAGGAACACCCGTATGTAGGTACACATGCAAGAATGTAAGCATAGATGTACAGTCTCTCTGGTACATTCACGCTCAGTTATGGACACTCACAGTTACACACAGCTACACTCTCATAGTTCTCATCGTTCTCACAGCTATTAGACTGTCTGTCCTCTTACTGCACCCTCGGTTCAAATGGTTTATAAAAAGCATGCATCTTATGTCAGTAAAATGCCTAATGTATGTCAAAATGAGAAAATTGTGATCACGTGCCTGCTGCATGTAGATGCTATTTTTACAGTAACCAGTTTACAGCAGTGCATCTGAACACATTTCTCTGGTTTCCTGCCCTAACCTCATTTCTCTGTAAACTGGTTTCTGGTTAATTTCTCCTAGAAATTACATTTATATCCTACAAATTTGTATATGTTGAGTTAGAAATTGCTGCCTGGATTATGTTGCCAATGTTTTTTCAATTGAGTGAAGTGCTGCGTTTATTTACCCTGCGGAATTTGTAGGGTAGGAAGGTGGTAAGAGTGGGTGGTGGACCTATAAAGACTATGACACTGCAGACAGGGGTTCAAGGTTAGGGAAATATTGTAGTTTTGATTAAATGTTAATTAAGTAAATATGTTTTGTCTCATGCTCCAAGTCACTGTTGACTTTTTAAACCAAGACCACAATCTTTTCCTAACCTTAACCAAGTGCTCCGAGTACCTAAATGTAACCGCTGCTATGAGCTGATATTGAAGGAAAACAAATGAAATACGCTTTTAGTGAATGATTTGCACATACATGAAGTATTAGAATAACATTTTATGACTTGCCAGATACGTTAATTAACAATGTTTCCTCATTATATTGATAAAAAGCATAATCTGGGCAGCATTAAAGTCCTTTCAAAGTTATTTGCTGTTGCAAATTACGACTATGTAAACGTAATTTCTAGAAGACAGGATTGGATTCATTAGGTTCATTAACTTTGCCTTTCTCTGTGTTAAGCTAATGTAGTGAAATTCAACACTTCCTGCAGACATTTCATAATAAAACATTTCAGAGAATTCAATTCAATTTTCAACTCCATTTTATTTATATAGCGACATATCATAACAAAGTTATCTCAGGGCTCTTTTCATATAGAGCAGGTCTAGACCGTACTCCGACCAAAGGGACATGCTTATGCCCCCTGAATTGGATGGCGCATGGATATGTTACTTTTGCATTAACCGCAATTTAAAACAACAAATTGGAAAACATAAGAAAACAAGGACACTTACTATTAACATACAATAAACTAAAAAAAACATGGGAAATCAGTAATAAAGGCCTTTCTCTAATAATAGCCTTTCTTAAATAAAGATCTGTCTTCAGGCCAGGTAAATAAGTGTTCTAGCACAACACAACGAGACAGCTACATACACACACACACACCCACACACACAACACTGAAGCTTGGTCTAAAGGGTAACCTTTGATGAGAATGGAGAACAGACTTCCTCTAATGTTTTTTGATCAGAGTTTGCTTAATAGCCTCTGCCAATGTGGACTGTGCGTGCATCACAGACAGAGAAGAAACAGGTTTGTTTGTGTGTGTGTGTATAAGTATAGGTGTGTGTGTGTGTGTGTGTGTGTGTGTGTGTGTGTGTGCGCGCGCGCGCTTTGGTGACTGAGTAAAATAGGCTGCATGGGCATGAAGGACAATGAGGGAAATGTAATACTGATTGATTGACTCTGTCCTAGACTGAGTATATGTAAAGCAGAACAAACGTGTGTGTGTGTGTGTGTGTGTGTGTGTGTGTGTGTGTGATGTGGGTTGGTGTATGCAGAGTTTGGCAGAGCAGCTCTCCAGAACACAACAAATAAGATTAAAATGCAAAATGCAGACAGGGAAGTAACAAGGCAAGCGGCTCGGGCCTTTTTAACATATGCTGAAAAATTTGCAAGTTGGAAGGGCGACATTAGATCAACTCTGGGCTTTGTCATATTGGCGTGCCGTCATTGGACCAAGGCCGGCCAAGATCACTGTCAGCTACTGACCCCGCCTTTTCTAACTAAATCAATCTGGGGTGTTTCAAAAGCAAGCAGTGATTTGACGTGAGGTTTTTATACAGTAGTATGACGGCAGCCATGCTGTTCAACATTTTCAGCAAGACTGTAATGATCCCCAGGGGGAAATTCACAAACAACATTAATCATGGGTGTATGCGATGAAACATAGTGAAAGTTATTATATAACTAATAATTTGAAAGCAATTGCACAATTCTTTCCTTTTATAAACAGTCATCACAGTAAATCACAGCTGAAAATGATGGTAAAAGAATGATAAAAATAAAAATTATGATATGTATTGATACTTGAATGGAATCTCTTCCCACAGACATTCCATTCTACAACAAATATGAAATCAATCAAATACATCATACCTCATATGCTGTTTTGAGCAAAAGGCCAATGGTTTAAATGGAAATACTATAAGAGCAGCAGATTCTGGATGCAGTTGAAATTTATATTGTTACATAAAAAACAAAGCTTTTTGTCTAGTTTATACTGTATGTTAGAGCTTTATCATATACCATATCATCAGATATGGCATTTGCAATCCCTTCAACTCTGGATGACAGATTGTGATCTTCATGGAAAAACCAGTTCTGTCAGATGCAAGCCTTTAATTTTGCTTTCTCATCTAAAGTTGCATTTGAACAGGCTCCTCATCCATTACTGAAATGCTTCAACTTTTATTGCAGCTCATTCTGCCGCTCCAGTTGATGTCATCATTGTCAAGTTTTTTGTGTATCTGCTCACTGAAAATGAATGTAATTCACTGTAATATCTCACAGCCTTTTGTTGTAATGTAGCATGTAGGTTTTGTGATTTTCAGAGTATCAATTTAAAGCCCAATTAGTAAGACGCACCTTGATGAAACTTGTTCTGTCGCTGTCCTGGAATAGGCCCTTTTCACAGCAGCCATTTTGACATGTCAGGGTAAACACAGGTGTAATTGATCAAATTAATTATGGTCCCATTCTATTTAGTGTGTCATAGCCATTTCAGTGAGCCAGCATGCACAATACCAAGGCCCTGGTCTGCCTAAATGGAACAGGGCCATAATTAATGTTATTAATTACACCTGTGTTTACCCTGCAATGACATGTCTAAACGGCTGCTGTGAGGACTACACACACACCTACACACACACACACACACAAACACACACACACACACACACACACAAAGTCAGCTGCAAAAAATAATCATATATTACTCAATCACACATATCAAAGTCACTTTTCTAAATAACAAAATTGTGTAACTATTGTGTTATACATATTGTAAGTGACTCCAAGATGTGCATGTATGTGTGTACTCAGAGTGTAGTGTACTTTATGCATGTGTGTATCAGTGGATGTTGTTTGTTTGTTTTATGGGCCTGCTGGCTGTCAGGCAGAGGCCCTGCCATGATTCATGGGTTATTACAGCACCGTTGTAGCATGCATAAGCCATAGCTCATCATCAGATTGCATTCATATACGTCACACCACCGACAACATGCACACACACATGTCCTCATGCTCGCTCGTATGCATATACACACATACAGTACACCTGCTGGCACACACATGAAGAGAAATTAATATATGAATATCTGATATTAAGAAAGAGAGGTAAGGTGGGGATTGGTGGAAATTGATGTTTTGCTCAGAATATATCACCAGTGGACTTTATGCTGGCTGTGTGGCATATTAATGCTGTTGTCTGACTAGTTAGAGTAGGCACAGGCAAACACAGCAGAGGGTAGAGGATCTCCATCACCCTAGAGAGAGAGAGAGAGAGAGAGAGAGAGAGAGAGAGAGAGAGAGAGAGAGAGAGAGAGAGAAAGAGAGAGAGAGAGATGGATGGAGGGGAGAGAGAGATAGAGCATTTCTGTATCTGAGCACTTTTCCCTGCTGCTGCAGAGGTGTAGTCATCCATATCTGGGGCCTCTCAGAGGTCTGAAGGTGCATGGGAAGTGATACAGTATATTTGGAGTTTAACAGGACTCCTTTTAAGGTATCCATCTGTTTGGGTTTACAGTTTGGGCTGTCCGTGGAAAAAGTTCTATACTGTGCTCATAGAAATTGTATATTATGTATACATAACTATAAGGTACAACATTATTTAGCTGTGTACTAGCAGCAACAACCAATGCTGGCAGATTATAAACAGTAGTAGGAATTTTCCAATTGAACTTTAAACATAGCATATCAATATTTTATGCAGTTACACTAAATTAGCAGAACTCTGAATTCCTGATTACTTGTCGTGAACACACAAGATGTGAACCTTATGTTACTCTGACATGAAGGGATTACAGGACAGGCATATGAATGCTATTTTCACATGTTGGTGGACAGGTTGACTAAGGTTAAAGGGCTAAAGGTTAAATGTAACACAAAAATAACTTTTAATCAGTTTTACAAAACCAGTTTTGGCTCATTCACTTAATTTAGTTTCAAACAGCACAGAAAATAACTCAGAAGACTTCTAATTTAGTAATCCATCACAGTGATGGATTATACACCTTCACTGTGAACAGGAACAGTTACATTTTGCATAATTGCAATGCTATACTAATATCAGGCCATTTTATTTTGAAAGAAGCCTCCGTACGTATACAGAAGACCAGGAAAGTTTCCATGCTCTGTTTCTCTCATTTCTGCACCTTCCTCTCTAAAATCTCAAAAAAACCAAAAAACATTTTAATCAATATGAAACATTCTCTGCAAGGATGCGAAAAGCAAGCATGATGCCAGCTATAGCCTGTAGAATTACATAGAAATTAAACCCAGATTATACACAGTTACAGTTTTAAAATACACCCTTTTGAACACCTGGAGTGCACAGAATATTTATATTTATATTTATATTTATCATGAAGAAGAAAGGAAAAGAAAAAATGAAAGAAACGCAGAACTGGAAAACAATCTACAGTGATGTAACTCAGCATGGGAATGCAGGGATGATTTCAACAATATATCACTAACTGTGTCTGCGTTAGATTATTAATAGTATGAGGATGTTGAAACGTGTTATAATAAAGTAAATGTTTTAGCATCATTCATACAAGCATACACGTAACAACTTTTGTATAGAGATGTGAATGTGTGCAAAGTGCTAGTTCTGCTGTGCTGTTGTTCCAGCCTGTACAGTGTGGGAAATGTTATACAGGTAAGAATTGGCCAGTGTTCTTCAGACTGATGGTCTGATTTTCTTATGTCAGTTATAGATAGATAAATTAAGACTGGTAACGAAACACTGAAAAAGTTGTGATAGAAAGAATATGCCTCCACATCATATCTACTGTAACCATGCCTGTTAGTACTGAATGGCAAGTCAGTGTCAGAGGTAGGGATTGTCGGGGGGATGTCAAAGACTTTATTAAGGATTTGTATTTTTGAACTCTAAAGATCTTCAACACCAACACCTCTATATTGTTTTTACAATTGGTCAGACACATTTCTCTATATAAGTTCACTTTTTCAAAACTCTTCACACAGTCAGCACAACAGAAGTCACTGTGGACTAAACTATGGATCGCTTTTCAATGCTTTGACACAAAATGCATTCAGTGACCACATCTTTCAAAATTCATGAACAGTTTTCTCACGCAAACTCAACCACCACCCAATCTATGTGTAGTTACAGTCCATTGTGCATATGTTACTATTTTAAAAACTGTTTTGCTTTTAAAACACAACACAAAATTACTGTAAATTAGACTGCAATTTCCTACATTGTGCTACACCTACAACTAAAGCAAAATTAAAACAATAAAAATGCATAAACTAATTGAGACATACAAGCCTGAGCGATTATATTCATTCCTTAAGGACCTCTATGAAAGAATTGTGCAAGAAGAGGAAAGGGTGCAAATGAGGCAGAATCCAGAATGTTTTGTAATTGTATGGGGCAATGTGGCGTTTCACCATTCTCCCCAGTCACAGAGTGGTTTGCAGCCCTTCCCAGGATGGTGTTGCTTTTCCTTCCACCTTACTCTCCATTCCTCAACCCCATAGAGGAATTATTTNCTGGTGTTAGTGTTTTTTAGGTCATTGTGTAATTAGTGACAAAGTGTTGGTCCTGAGATATGTATGACATGTTTTGGTTGCATTAATTCATTTTGGATGTGAGATAAACTGTTGCATTTGATATAGTGTGCACATCAGAATATCATATTGGGTGCATAAATTGATACATACCTCTACAAAAGACATGTATGCCCAGAATCCAGAGGACTAATCTCTGTAGTACCATTTTAGGAATCGAACTGCGATGTACATAGACCATTGAGCATAATTAGAGCTTGGCACTGGGGTGCCACACCACACTGTATGTACAGTATGTACATATGTGTGTGTGCATGAGCAGTCCTGAGTCCTGATATGTGTGTGTGTGTGTGTGTGTGTGTGTGTGTGTGGACATGTAGTACTCATGTACTCATGTTGTGGGGACATAAATCTGTTTACACATTGTGGGGACTCGCCTGTGTGTGAAGGCCTTGCTACCATGCTGACTGAAGGTTAAACAGGGACCTTCAGCTAAACCAGTTCATATCACATCACCATGCCACCCTGTGCCTGTAAGAGTGACCCTTGTGTGTGTTTATGTGTGAGTATGCATGATGAAGGATGGCCACAGGCTGAATCTGCCACTCCAAAAAATACAGGCCATCTGCTTTGTGTCCCCGCTGCCAAACACTGAGCCGAACCTCCACACAGGCCTCCGTGCTGTCTCTGCCAGCTCAGTTCTTTCCCTCAGTGCTTTATCCCAGGAACATCTCCTCTTGTTCCCTCCATTCTACCTATCCCTGAATCGGCATAGAATGTCTTCATTTAGGATATATTCTTTAATTTGTACAAACACAAGCTATCACTTTTGGTATTTTCTTAGTGTCAAAATTATCTCACATGTTTTATATTTAATGTAAAGTGGCTTGTGAGCTACTGTATTTATTAAGAAAAAATTCACCATCATATCTCAAAAAAGCCAACCTCTGCAAGGTACAAGAGTGGAAATCTCCTCTAGTCTTTGCTGCCTGTGAAACAATCTAAAAGGTCCTGAGCTAAATTTAACGTCATACAGACAGAGGGAGGGAACATGTTTTATAATATTCTCTCCAAAAACCACTAGTGTGTGTTGCCTTTAAAAAATATATCAATTTGAGGGACAGACCTCCTTGTCTTATTTTATACATGGTGTTGAATATAGTGGCAACTTACAAATCCACATCAGTCACACCCTAATTTCAAATATTTTTCATTAAGTTTAATTTTTCTGGTTAAAGGTTGTTTTTTTTTTATTGTCAACAAATCCCAAAGCAATAATGATGAATGTCTCCTACTAACAAGTACTGTGTGTGTATCCAAAGCCTGATATATGTATATGATATATATTATTCCTCTGTTCCATAGAGCTCCATTGTTGTTGAGACCCCACTGTATTGGGTGACATGTTACAAATATGTATTAATACGCAGCTGAAAATAGTCCCCAACAAATATACTTTTTTCTCCTGTTTGAGTAACGTTTGCCAAAAACTACAGTGACCAGCTGGTTTAGAAGATTACTGAGCCTTTTTTTAAAATGAAAATACATGTTTGTGAGTCATTTTTAAAGATGAACTTTTTCAGCAGGAACCAATGAGCTTGGAGCTGAGAGCCACAGACAGGGAAGTTAGAAAATATTGAGAGATGGACTAACACATTTTTGGTGTGGTCTTTTCATTTGTAGACAATAAAAAAAGCACAATGGTAGCCATATCCTTTAAATGTTTCAGAGTGATTTTTAGTGTTTTTAGTGTTGTAACATATTGTACTTCTCTCCTCTCTCTGTGTGTGTCTGGATGTCTCTCTCTCAGTGACAGGGTTTCCATACCCCAGTACAGGAGCAGCCGTCGCCTATAGAGGGGCCCATTTGAGAGGGAGGGGTCGCGCCGTTTACAACACATTCCGCACTGCACCTCCTCCTCCACCTATCCCTGCCTATGGAGCGTGAGTGCCTGCTCACACACACACACACACACACACATACAACTGAAACAAACACACATAATCAAATAAACACTGTGTGACAGTTCTCCAAGACTGAAAAGACGCTACTGCACAAACACACACACACAAATATATACATACTCACACATACACACATGCAGTAGCAGGAGAATGGCGAGTGAAAAACAAAAAGGCTGCCTTGTAATAGAGCAGAAAATTGCTCTTTGATTCCAGAATGGCCGAATTAGTCTCTCTTTTTTCTAATCTGTCATTCTTTATTCAGCTGTGAATGGACTGTTATAACCTGCTCGGCACACTCCAATGGGCCTGCTTCAGAGAGAGCAAGAGACCTAGTGAACGTGAAGGGGGAGACATGGAGAGAGAGAGAGAGAGAGAATAGATGTCTGAGAGTGCGTATTAGGGTTGAATGAAAGAATGAGAGGAAGAGAAATGTAGATGGAGACAGAGCGAGTAAAGGCAGGAGGCTGAGAGAAGAGTAATGGATGAATGGTGCAGTTTGACCACATGGAACTTCTGAATTAGTCGTTTACTGTATGGTGGTAATACAAATGAATGTTCTTTGATTTAGATTTTAACCGTTTATAGATTAAAACTAAAAAAACTAAAACTGCTTGTAACGGACACCTGAATGTTTCCAAGGGGTTGAATAAAGTATCTATCTATCGAATGTTTTATTTAGAAAAACAAAGAATAAATGGTCAAAATTGGATGAGAATATACTGTGCTGCTTGACTTGGATGTAGAGTAACTTCAATCAGTGAGTGAAATGTAGCACTGATTTGTGCTCAACTATTTGGTTACAGCTAATTATGAGTTTCTGGTATGACTATTAGGTCAAATGTATGGTTTCCCTGTAAGTGCAAGAGTCCTCATCATGTCAATTTGGTAACACTTTCTATGATGCCCATGCTTTATAAAGATACGGTTAAAATTGGTTCACAGCACTGTATAATTGTATATATATTACACTCATAAATATTCATAATGCTTTATAACAATAATCATAACACATTATAAAGCATTTTATAATGACTTATGATAAGGTCAAGTATACTTGATTATAATTGCTGGTCACTCACTGACATTTTTTTTATGCAAGGATCATAGTGTATTATAATTCTCATAGTTGTAATACATTACATTGTAAACAATACATTACATGTAAACATTTCAAAATCAAAAAACTCACTCTAAATACTAACTTGACTTAAATTAGAGATAATACCTGAAACAATTACACTATGATCCTTGCATAAAACATATTGTGAGTGACCAGCAATTATGAAGTATTATGATACTTGACCGTCTAAGTCATTATAAAATGCTTTATAATGTGTAGCATGAATATTTATGAGTGCTTATAACTATAATTATACAGTGCTATAAGCAGATTACAAATATGTTTATAATGCATTATAGACATGGGCATCGTAGAAAGTGTTACCGTAAACTTCATTATCTGCTCCTGTCCGCGAGCATCCGCTTGGACATCTGTGTGGATAATCACACACCACCCACTCAAGAAATGGCGAAGACCTCTGCAGGTGATGCATGAGCTACAAGCGCGCACAGGGGATTTTATTGTTGAAATATTGTGGCAGTATTTTCCAAAATGTTTTGTTACAAAAAAGGCTAACACGAAGTTATTTGCATACTGAAGAGTACAGCTTTCCCCCAAAAAGAGCTACAGCGTTGTGCTTACAAATGCTTTGTGTAGTTCCTGTTAACCTCAGAAAGCACCAGGAATAACTGAAGCTTTACTTCTGAATAATTTAATTCTTCATTGCCCTGCCCCATGACCTTCTCTCTCTGGGCTCTTGAATGAAGCACAATAAAAAAACATGGTTTGCAGAGCAAATAACATCACATTCGGCACATGCACCTTTGTGCCTCCGATGTTGTGCTTGCATAAACAAGCCATTATGACTGTATGCACCTATGAGCGTGCTAACTGCACATGTGCTACAATGTGTGTGCATGTGTAGTTCACTTTTATGTACATAGACACCCACTTGTTTGTACAGAAGGGATCCTAAACACCATCTGAATCTCCTACACATTACATTTTTGTGAAATTCCACCCACACAATGTCAGGACAGACATGTATTTTGCATACATTCATATTGTACTTTGAAATTCTTAACTAAAACATATCACCCTTTTTAAAATTTAATTATACTTTAATACCAAACAAATGCTCAATGTTTGATATCCTCTGTCAACAGTGTGGTCTACCAGGATGGCTTTTATGGGGCAGAAATATATGTAAGTCAAAATCTAGTTATTCACTATGATCAGTCAAGAAAATAATGTGGTACTGCGTCTTGAGCATTTAATCCAATGCTTTACCTAAAGTCAGTTGTTGTATTTGCACCATAATTTTGGTGATAATGTTGTGTTCCCAATTTGAGATGATATTGCATTCCTCTGTCTCTGCTCAGGGAGGGTATGCAGCTTACAGATATGCCCAACCAGCTGGTACGGCTGCAGCTGCATACAGTGACAGGTATGTTGGTTTCCTTTTTCCTTCTGAGGGTCACTTAAAGGTACTCTGTTAAGGTTTCATTGTAAATAATCATGATTTTATTTACATTCAACATTTCTCAAAACACACTGTGTGTATCTCATACCCCTCTTAAAACCTTACCAGAGGTGTGCAAAGGCATTTTGATGGACGGCGGCTCAGTTTAAAAAAAGTTCCTTCTCAACTCACTAAAAGAAGTAGAAAACCGACGCTGAATGTGATGATGTCATGTAGATTGCTCATGAAACGATTGTCCTTTTTCACAATTGCAGGAATAGCAGTAGCTTCATGTTATTGTTTTTTTAATATATATAATTTGACCTAATGGAAGCACGAAGGCAATGACTAATAGAAGCCAAAGGATTGCACATAAGGAAATTCCAAGTCATGCAGGTCCAAACAAGTAGTTCTCCAACCCTGTTTTTCAGTCTGTCTAGTAGTATTGTATGGTCAGCTGTGTTAAAAGCAGCGCTAAGATCCCAGTGGCGAAAAAGCTTGAAGCTTAGCATTTTCAACTCCTCATGAGCAGTGCACACTTTTCTGACCTTGTTGATAGTGTTGAATTCTTATTGAACAGATCTTCTCCTATCCTTATATAAATTACAGAAGTTTGATACAACTTTGATGTATGTCCTCAAGAAAAAATATACCGGTAAAATGTTTACTAGTTGAAAACATTACTCTAACCGGCGGTTACTGGCAAATATTTTCCACATTTAATCATGTTTTAGTTTACCATTGACTATAAACCTGGTAGTATAATGTCACCTTTAAACCATTTGGAAATTAGCATGCTCTGAATGCTCATGTTTCAAACTCCAGTTCATCCATTGATTTAAAAATGTAAAAATGAAAACAAGTAGCACAGGTACAGCAGTGGCTGCAAGTTCAACTTTTTTGAGCTAAACATTGGTGATCCTGCATAACTGGTATCATGAAACTGGTTATCGACTGGCTCATTATACTCTGGGCTTTCCAGTCTGAGCATGAGCATGTTTGTGTGAAAGAGGCGGAGTTCATAGTTTGAAATTATATGAGACAGTGATACCTGGCGATAGTAATAATTACTATCTAACTACAGCAGAATAAGAAGTTGTATAGTAACAGAAGGAATGATATCCAAATATTGGTAGAAAGGTTCTAAATTAATTGTGATAAATAAGTTCCTTTTTAAATATGGTCTGCATTTTCAATATGTTCACCAGTCTTGAATGGAGAATACAGTTCATTTCCCATAGTAACATTTTGGTGCAGACAGGAAAAGTACAGATCAAAAAAGTCAGTCAGAAAAGCCTGAAGAAAATAAATGAATGCCTGATTAAAAAAAAAGTCTATCTCACCGACATGTTGCATTTGTAACTACGTAATTCTAGCTTGTACCTAATTAATAGTGTGCTCAATTAATATGTAACTATAATCGACATGTATTAGACTATCAATGTACTCTGTCAGAAGTCTTGTTTTAAACCCAGAATGGACATATGGTTGTTCAAAAAAAAATCTTCTATCTGATATGATAATCATGGAAAGCAAAGTGATTTTACTGATGTCTGTGTTGCTCTTTATTACTTGACACTTTATTGTAAAGTCAATACTTGTTGGGATCCTGTAGGAATGATGACTCAAGTTTCCCATTGATCTGATTGGTCAATAGTCAAGTTGTTGACAAGTTTTGATCTGATCATCAGAGAGGTTAACTTGCTCTGGAGCCTGTTAGCCCTGCACAGGTTACCATGGTAATCTACCCCGGTTGACAGTGAGCCAGCTTTCTGATACCAGAAAACTTGAAGTCAGTTCTTTGGCGATTTTGGGATCCTGTAGAAATTATGACTCATGTTTCCCATTGTTCTGATTGGTCAGTAGTTGACAAGTTTTGTTCTCATACTCTGAGTTGGACCTGCTGTGGAGCAGGTTAGCTCTGCATCAAGGGTTACCATGGTGATCTACCCCAGTTAACAGTGAGCCAGCTTTGTAATACCGGAAAACTTGATAGCTGGCTAGGTCACTAATCTTGCATCATGATACAGGAAGCAGGAGTAGATGTTGTCATACTGTATACAGCCCACAATCTCCACAGAGGCTTACCTGGACAGATGATGACCAGAACTAAAGACAATTTAACAGACAGCAGAGGCAGGAGAGAGCAGTTTGATCCACTCCATCTTTCAATTGTCATTCCGCTTGGAGCTCCCTGTCACCCCCTCACAACCCCCTGAACCTTTGAGTCCTTCTTCCATACCTCCTCTGCCACTGCCCCTGCCCAGGACTGCTGCTCTTCTCCCTGTGCAGCTGTCCTCAGCCCTCTGGGAGCCTGCAGTCTGCTAGTGAGTCCACAAGATCAAAAGTGATGTGTGTGCGTGTGTGTGTGTGTGTGTGTGCGTGCGTGTGTATGAGTGAGTGTATGAGTGAGTGAGTGTTGCACCTGCTACTACTGCTGTCTAGGTGTGTGTATGAAGGTGCTTGGGGAGCTAATCTTAGGGAGACTGAGCAAGTCAGGCCCGATAAGAAACAGCCACGGCAGGAGCCTGTAGGCCTCCGATAATGTAAGATTTATCAGCGGCAAGGAGCGAGCGGCGTGCTCGGGAGAATTATGAACAGAACAGAGGAGAAAAGCGGAGCAGGTGAGGGGGCCTCCTTGGCTGATGTGTAGTATATCCGTCTCCACTCCCTCTCCCCGTTTCATCTTTTATACTGTGTCTCTCTCATTCTATTTTTTAAGCTCTCCTGATTTAAAGGGAAGCCCAGGCGGTGAGGTGGAGTTGGGAGGAGATGGGACAGAGGCTTGGGGGGGTGGGGGTTGTGGGGGTGGAGGAGTTTTATTTATTGTGGGATAAGAGCAGTCTTATACAGAGTGGATGGGCTGGGGACTGAGAGACTCTATGCTGTCTCCTTAGAGTGTGCACACACACACACACACACACACACACACACACACACTAGACTACCACTACACTTGAGACCAGGTAAAAGGAAGCCGAAGGTATCCAGGACTGACTGTCAAATTCACCCCGTCTGTCCATCATTTCTCAAATAGCACAAGCACTCGCACAACCCTTAAACACCCACACCCCTGGAGACACTATATTTTTAGGATTTCAGTCTTTTGTATTTACAAAAGACAATATTCTAACCTATCGATACATACATACATAACATGTTCATATTCATCTAGGTTTTCATAGCTCCAGCTGTCCATGAAAGTTCTACATATTTCTAGTGGCCCAATGGGTGGAACAGAAGGTGGAAAAGGGCTTCTTGTGGTGTGTTCCCACCAAAAGCGAAGCGAATATTCACCTTGCTTTACTCGCTCGAGTTTGACCGCGGGATCTTTTGTCTAATACACACAACCGGCACACACAGCTCTGAATTTCACTGCCTTCTCCAGGAACTGCGTCTGGATGACTGCCGCTTCCAGCTCTACTTGAGGCTGACCAGTGCCAGCAACTACTATAGCGGTATGAACCAAAAATTAACAGATTTTGCTGTGATTTAAGTGCAATAAACGGATCAAAAGGCTGCCGAAATAATTACATCATGATGCCGATTTGTAAAAAGTCTGAATTCATGCTTTGTCAGGTCTGTCCGCAAGACGACAAGTAAACAACTTTTAAAATGCTTGTTGTTGAGTTTGGATCAATCAGGGCTTGTGACTTGGTTCATAGTAAAGTACAACTGATAGCTGCAATCAAGTAACAGACACATATTTTCAGAACTTAACAGGTAGTCCAACTTCCTTGCTTACTTTTACTCCAAGCAATCTCTTTTTGTCCAGTCTCTGTATAAATATGAAGTAGGCGGCTATTTTCTCCTCCATTTCTGATTCAACGTCAGGACGTCAGTGACGCCAGGAGGAGACTCGAACGCTGATAGGCTTTCGCGACACGGCGTCACGCGAATTTATTACTATTCGCGTCTTTGCATTGACTTTGTATGTAATCTCACCACAAGAAAAGTTCAATTCGCTTTTGTTGGGAACACACCATTAGGCATGTCATAGATTGTTATTTTCATGCCATATATTTTAATGACTTGCCATCAGATAGCTTGTCAGTGTTACTATTCTACTGTTCTAGGTTTTTATCTACATTAGCTACCAGTAGTTGCCGTTCGCACTGTGACCATGGAAACAGACAACAATCACTGGATTACTATTGATACCGAAGAAAACGTCTGTTTTCTATGATTTCTGAGCTGATTTTTTTGACATTTATTTGTGTTTATTTAGGAACATATATTATATACCATTTAATCAGAAAGTGAGTCACGCTGATTCCAGCAATTTGTGTTTCAGATTGGACTGAGACTAATCAAAAAATAATAACGATTGATCATTGAAAATAGTTATTATTCATTATTATTATTATTATTATAGCCCTAAACACTGCCCCTACTTCCTTTCTTACTGCCTCCATGTACGCTCCACTACCATCCTTTCCTTAGGTCTCCCTCTGTAACACATAGTAGTGCAGCCTCTTATCTTTGCCCTCCAGACCTATATTGGCTTCCCTTTACTTTTAGAGGAGAATAAACAAACAAGGCACGAACAGAGGAATATAAATAAAGCGGTCTGGTGGCATCAGAGAAAGAAGGATGGAGGGGTTGAATGAAAAAAGAGAGGGGCGTTGAGGGAGGGGATTAGTTCCAAGCCAGTGCTGGTGAAAAGACTGGAAATAAGCTACATGAGACGGACTGAGAGAGATACAGAGGGAGATGACAGTAAGGGGGGACATAGAGGAGAGGAGGAAAGGAGGATGTGAAGAAGAAGATGACATGGGGGGAAGGTATGGGACACCATGAGAGAAATGTACTAGCTCTCTCCAAAATTCGTCTTCCTTTTACCTTTGTTCTTTTTACATCTTTCTTTAAATATTTTCTTCTCTTTACAAACCTATATTTCCTTTTTTCCCTATGCCTTCTGTCTGTTTCCCCATTTTTTCTCATTTTTCTCTTTATTCATAATCTCATAATCTCCCTCCCTTCAACCATCTACTACTCTTATCACTCTGCCCATTTATTTTCTTATCTTTCTCTCTTTTTTTCCTCTCTGGCTGACGTTACTTTTATTGCAATCCTTCCCCATCATCTGGAAGATAAAACACTCGTCCCCTTTTTCTCATAAATTGAAACAGGTAAAACAAATCATTGCAATCGCACACTCTCACCTTTACAACGTACATTTATAGGCAGACATCGATTGCATTTTCATCCTATAGGCCTGTCGTTAGCGTGAGTGAGAAGGGGAAATGATTATAGATCTCTCCTCCGGACCCCAGTTAAAATCGACGACCCAATGCGTTGTGTGTCTCATGCATACTCATTGTGGTTGGTTGGCACTCCCTATCCATTATCAAACCTATTCAATCAAAGCCAACATGCACAAGGTTTATGTCTGGTGGTTGGAGTTGGGGAAGGGGGAAACAATTAACAGTATTTCCCAACTGATTAAATTCCCCCTTGATTTGTACTGGTTCAAAGAATCCATATAGTTTTATGTTTCAGGAATAAGTCAAAATGTCATTCTGATTGTGAATCTACTGCCTCATATACAAAAACCTCCTCCAAAGCTGCAGAGCTGTCCTAACCTGTTAGGTGGTAAATACAGGATAACGGAAGTTCACACACATATGGAAAGTGGGGGAAATAAAATGTATAACTCTAAATTTAACATAACAACTTGTTCAAGTAAATACTGATAGCATTAACTAATTTTGTTTGGGATGTAATCACTCCACCCAGAACTGTACCTAGAACTTTATAACCCTAAAGCCGGGTTCAGACAGGAGGTGGACGCGTCGTGAAGAGCCACGATATGTCAATTCTAGCGTGAGCAGTAGCCTGGCTGTTCACACCAGAAGCGCATTTCTCTGTGCCGGTCAAAAGGCGATCCTGCTCCTCTGCTCTTTTCTATGGGCTAATCTTTTTTGCTGTTGTTTTGTGCTGCGGATCATACAACTCCCGGTGCTTCTCCACTTCGAGGATCAACTTATTTTCGCGCTCTCTCGCTTGCTTGCCCTCTCGCTCTCATCTCTGTCTGCTTGTGTTTGTGTGTCTGCTCGTCTTTCTCGCTCTCTGTTTAGACACAACTGACAAATATGTGCGTCATTTAAAAGGCAGGAAAATCAAAAGGGTTGGCAAGCAGGATGCATAGTCTATCATTTATAAGAATCAGATAATTTATATCATATAAAATCCATCATTTATATTGTTTATAATGTGTTGTTGTGGCAGATTTGCTCGCGGCAGCCAGAGAAAATAGAACCGAAACAATCGCTGCAGAGCGCGAGTTGGCCGCAGAGCTCTGCGGCTCGGTGCCTCCTGTCTGAACCCAGCGAAACCCATCATTGGTTGTGGATGCATGATCCTTGACACAAGGCTGGATCTAGTTTTATAACCATTATTATTTCATTAGATGTTAAGCTTCCATGGTGCATATTCCTTTATAAAATGGTGTCTAATTAACACAAACTAATTGACACACAGCAAACGTCAGGCAGATAGTATTCTAGCATGGGAATGCTGAATGGTTTCTGGTGGTTCTGGGCAAAATATAATAATGCTGCCATGTGTGGTCTGCTGTTTGCTGCTGTGGGTACCTGAGGGGTACTTAAAGGTAACAAGATACACACACAATTCAAAGATGGTGGGAGTAGCGGGGGTTCAATAGGAGCCCACAGCTCAAATTTGCCCCTGGGTCCCAGGGCAAGTTGACCCAGCCCTGCCTTGATGTTGTAGCCAAATGGACCAAGAGACTGTACTGTGGGTGCAACCCACTGCTTAATTAGTATTGTTGTCAAGGCACATTCCCAGAGTTTCTAACTCATGTCCTAATCTGAGTTAAGAATTTTCTAAATCCTAGTCAAACACTCTGCACAATTCCCTGGAGGGATGCTGTGACGCATGCCCTGATGTTTGCAATATATCCATAGATTGTGTTTAGCTGCATTTGTCTGTTGAACATATTGGAGAAGTTACTGTAGATCTTAAAGTTTTCTACTGTATTGTCATAGTAAATACTGTTTCTGCCTGTTTTCTCATCTTTAGTTATGGCAGAGTCTATGCAACAGCAGACCCCTATCACCATACGATTGGTCCTGCAGCCACATACAGCGTGGGCACTATGGTGAGTCTGTTTTCTGTTTCTTAGCTACTGACTGTCTGAATATTGTGCCAGACTGTATGAGATATCATGATTAACTGGGGCTGGTACAGCACCCTCACAACATACTGTATAACACAGCACCTGGACACATGGACGTTTAACTTTACAGGAGACCAATTTTACACCAGAAACGGTCAACTAAACTATTCATATGAATTACTAAACTACTAACACTAAATAAATAACTAAAATCAAATAATTTGCTGACATGCTTTATCAATAGTCTATAAAGATATTCAACAAAAGAGCCTATTTTTACTCTTCGACTTGTTGTTCCTATGAGTTGTGTTTCCCTCTGAGAGATTTTAATGTTTAATGTGAATCTTTGCCACTTCAGTAAATGAAAAAGGGACATTGCCTTATTCTCAAACTCCCCATTCAATTTCATTGGCCTGAAGCTACTTGCTTGAAATCCAAATGAGACTGAGAATTCCTTCCCACAGGAAACAGTCTCTTCAAATTATGCAAGGGGAGATGTCGAATGGTTAATGTTTGTTTTTAGCTAGCTTTGCAGCTAACATCAAAGATGAAAAAAATCTTTCCAAAGAAAGAAACAGAGCACCGCAGAATGGGAGAAAGAGAAAGTACAATTTGTTTTCTTTCGTGGGTGTGGGTAGGGACTTCCTCCAAAGATGAACGACCATCTAGTACATGCTTCGACGTGCCATGGGAGATTAAAGTAGAAAGAGAGAAAGATAGACCACAAAAGAAGGAAAAGTAGAAGAAGGAGAGGGAGAATTAAAGTTCTTGGTAGCAAACCAAACTTGGACTCCAGACAGATGAGGGTTGATGCTGAGTGCTGACGTGCTTGTGGTGATGGAAATCGAAAGCCCTGCCACCTCCCCCATGTGTCCCCCAAATACCCCCCTTCCTCCCCTAGTGCAGCTGCTAGCTAAAAGCCTTCATTAATTACGACCATTATTTCCTCTTCATTTACTTAATTAAAACAGTGGCCTGTGTTTTCCTCCTTATTACTCTACATTTTCTTCTCTTTTTCCTTCAAATTACTCCTCCCTTTTCCCCATCCTCCCATATTCAAACCCCCACTACTAAGTTTAATTCTTGATTCTCAATAAAACAACACTCAATCAATTAATCTCAAACTTGATCATGTCTTACATTTTAAACTGTAGCTCCAAACAAAACTTCATGAGACCATACTTGTGACATCTAAGTAATAATGATGAGAGTGATAAAGATAAAATTATGGGTTTGAAAAGTTAGTTAGAGTACCCACAATTTCTCTAGATGAGCCTTGTGTGGTTCTTGTCCCAAATTCTATTTTCTACTTAAAGAGAAAAGCTGAGCTGATTTTTGATTGGCGCTTCTTTCAGATCTTGTGAGTTTAGGCCAAACTCCTCTGTGTGGCTATATATAGGATGAGATATTCTGGACTAGGTTGGTCTACTCTTGTGGAAACTTGTCAGACATCTGGATGCAGGCTTTGTGGGCAGGGCTGGGTCACCAATTCTCTGAGTTGGTGATGTATTTTTTTGCAGAGGCCCTCTGCATCGCCACCCCCTCTGTGCCACAAAGGTGCCTTGTTGTGGTGGCTGTATATTTTCATGCAGTGCTAATGTCTGTCTGAACCCGCCTAGCATCCAACAAATTTCATTCATATTGGACGATTCCGCACCTCATGATTTACGCCCAGTGCCAACATTCATTGTCGGTGCAGGAAACAGTTTATCCTTTATGTAGTGAGGCAGAAAGTAATGCTGTGGAGCTTGGGTGGTGGATAGGGTGTAGCATGTCAGACTTGCAGGAGACCAGAGTTCATATCCCATCACAGACCTGCAACTATAATGTTTGTATTTTTATTAACCATAACCATGATCTTTCCCCAACGTCGACCAAGCCTTTTAGTTACATAGTCAGAACAATACCTTAACCATAGTTTATTTGCCATACCCACGAGCTATCCCTGAACTTAAAGGGGAATTCCAAAGGTTTTACACATCAGGCTGTTTACAGGTGTTGGGGAGTACTACTGCATATGTTTAAAATGTTGTATAAAGTCTTTTGTGACTTCAGAGAGAGCTCTGAGAAATCTTATAGATTGCCTCAAGTTATTGAGTCAGCGTTGGGGCTGAAAACTACAAGTTTGAAAATTAAAAAATTCTGTGGGTTTGGAGTAGAGGCTGCAGGCTACATTATCCTCTACTAGCATAACACAACCGACTCTCCGACCGAACTGTCAGTGGTTAAGTTGCATTGTAGGTAATGTAGGTGTCAGGTTTTGATAAGAAAGAAGAATGCATAGAATAAAAAAGACAATATCCCTGGTTCTGCTCGATGGATTTTCTTATCATCGACATTTTGGAAAAAAGTTAACATTAGGTGTGAAAAAATGTTGCAACTGAATGTATTCCAAGGTTTAAAGAATTGTTCAATATTGACCTTCTTGTCTGGCAATAGAGTTAGTCTGAACAGAGCTTCAGTACCTGGAACATGGAGAGTGATACAGATCCAGTTTTCCCTCAGTCTGTATTCAGATATGCAGGAGGAATTAGAATTAAAAACCATCTTGTTTTTGTCTGGAAAAAAATTGCTTAATGCCAACTAGCAGTTTTGGGATAGTTAAGCTGTCATCCAAAGATTATCACAGTGGTTGCAAGCAACTGAAACTAATGCACTAATGTGTTTTTTGTCAAAATACAAAGTCAGTGTTTTTTTCCACCAGAAGTTCAAGTTAAGAAGCATTTAACTTGGAATGTGTCTCTCTCTGGCAGTTTTGAGAATCATTATTCTATTTCAGAGATATTCAAGCTTAAAGAGCTGTATGTTTTAAATAGTTTTGCTTGAGGTGTCTCATCAGACACAGAATAGTTGTGATGGTTGTCTCATCCCATATTAGCTACATCCTGCCCCTTTTTGCCCAAAAATTTCTAGTTACAGATGGCGGCGAGTAAAGTTAGCTGGAACTGTTAGGGATTCAGTGCCTTACTCGTGCACATATCGTATAACATAGCATATGGAATATGCCATGGAAGTTGCTAACAAGTATCAAAAAGAAAAAACGAACTAACGTATAAATCCATGCTCATGTACATACAGCAGTCACACACACACCAAATCACATTCTTTCACTTCACAAATTTCCTAACTACTTTGTGCACAAAATCACTCTCAATTAAATAAGAGACAAATGGAAAAAGGGAGGAACGTTTCTTTGGAGGAAAGAGAGAAGTTAATTTTAACATTAATATTACAAACAAAGGTTCTACATTGAATACTGATTGGAGCTTTTTCATCTTTGATGTTGCAGGCTAGCCTTTACAGAGGAGGGTGCAGTCGCTTCACTCCCTACTAGAAAAGAGGGAGACACGCCCCCTTTCCTTCCCCGCAAAACAGACACAAAAAAAACAGCAACAAATGAAAACACTTAATAACCATCTTCACCCTCTTCATGGAAAACTAAAAACAAAATGCTTCCAGGTGGCAAATGTGACCCTGAAACTCAAGAATCATTCTCAAGTTGCTTCCCCATTTACACATTGTCATTTATTGATGTCAAGTACTTATTTTGGAAAATAACTTTTTGTTACTCTGTGTTGACTTGAATGTATTTGCATTTACATGTCTGTAGTGGAAAAAAGACAACAATAGTCAATGTGGACAAAGTGGGGAAAGAGCTGAATATGGGAAACTTTCTCCCTCCTTCTCACTCTTTTCCTCTCTAAGTTATTGGTCCGCAACTCAGTTCCTTTGGGGTGGCCTTTTGTGCTAGTTTTAATTCCATCTAATTTCCCTACCTTTATTGTTTCAATTAGTAATTTCCCCCTATGCATTTACAGCACTAATGTTGAGCAATTCTAGTTTGAGCAACACATTTCAGATTGGATTTATTAAGTAAGTGATACAGCCATTTCACCCCCTTGGAGAACTGACTCCATTCTAAGTGGGCCAATAACTGGAGCTGAGTTTCAGACCTGAGGGGATTCAGAGCTGTTCAGCTCAAAGGAGGGGAAACTGCAACAAAATGGCTACCAGGAAGTGATGTATTATGAAACCCAGAAGGTGAAAGGAAGAGCGTGATGTATTACTGAATCTGAATGCAGGAGGAAGTGATGTATAGCAGGGTGTGGAGCAAGAGCTATGGCAGCCATTGCAAAATGGGCAGCAGTGTGTTAGAGTCCATTGATCGTTGGCATAGTGCCAGAGGCAGGAGGTATCCCATTACTGCTGAATGGCTTTAAAGGAGAAAACTACATTATTTCCATACCGCTTCTCACTGGTTCATGTCTCCTCACGCCCTGCACATACTAAGTAACAATCTCACATTTGCTATTTATGCATATGAAGGAATACTGACAAATATTTTTACTTCTTAGTGAACAGATGGGAGAGTGTGATCTTCTTGAATTTATTTTTAATACTTACAAACACATTTTAATGCCATGCTCATGTTAAAGCTGCATTAATCACATTGTGGCCACTAGGGGGCAGAAAAACGTCAAAACATGCTGAAGGATACAGCCACCACATCGTTTGCCTAGCACCAAATGTCAGACAGCGACTAAAAAGTTTTACAAATCCAGTCATGTTGGACAATATACATACCTGTCAACCTAATTATGATGGAAATATGGGCGCACCTCTTTTCTGTTGTGACACAAGCCCTGTTTCTGCATACTCTGCAGCTCCAGGGCTGAATGCTAGCAGGGCTGTAACAAGGATTTTAGAAATATTGAGGTCACAAGTCCTAGCCCCACTAGGAGGGTTTGGAGGTATGCCCCGAGAAAAATATGAAGACTGTAGTATAAATCTATGCATTTTAATGCATTTTGAGAGTAACAATAATCACTTAGGAGATTATGTCAGTGCCAACACATAGATGAAAATTGGACTTGAACCCAACACAAGATAAGTCACAAATATGGCTAATTTTGAAATGTCTCTTTTTGCTGTTCAGTTTTTTATTGCATTGAAATCACTTTCACTGTCAAACAAATTAAGCAGAGGAGCACAATGACAGTATCTTTCAGGTTTTGCCCTAAATTACCTGACAAGTGTTCTAACACTCATTACTCAAGTTCATCACAAACAATAAGCCATAATCTAAAAGTTACACATGGCATGACAGTGAAATATTTGTGTATAAAATATAGTACAACAAAGCTTTAGCTTAATAAAGATATACGACTGTTACACTCACCAAAAATGGCATATTCAATACAAGGGAAGAAAGAGGTGCTGGGAAGTTTTTGACTTGGAAAATTACAATTTGATTGAAACGTATTTCTTTGCAAAAAAAAATTACTAACATATTCCACAGATTCAAGGAAGTTGTATAGAATTGTTGAAAAGATACATAGGCCTAATATGTCTTTAAATGAATTATATACCAATACATAATATGCCCTTTAAAATAAGAAATAAAATACTGTAAATGTAATCCTTATGTGCAATAAAATAAAAAGAAGAGGTATTTCTCATTATTGATCAGTGAATTATAGTGATAAATGAGGTATCACTGAAACATTTTGGTAATAATCACAGGACACACAGCTTTCTATCTGTGCCTCATTTCCTTACATTTACTATCCACAAAGATCCTGATACATGAAGGTGCCGAAAGAGAGAGCAAAAGGAATTAGGAAATCTTGTCATTCCAAAATCTTTAGCTGCATAATGACCCAGAAGAAACTGACTTCTCTCTTATACATGTGAACATATTTAATTTGGACATAGGCTAGATGCCCAGATTCATCACCATGAACCTCGCGCAAGGCCCAGCAAGGGCCACTTTTGGAGTAGGCGATAACAGCGTGACTGCAGTAAGATAGGCTATTTGTTTATTCAAAGCCGCTGCCGTGCCAGTGTAACTTTAATGTAATATATTAACCCATTTCCCACTGTGAATATTTTTGCCACAGAAACTTTTGATTGAGTCTGTGTGCAAAAGTTTGGACATGTCACATTTTGAAAGCATACAGGTTAATAGTTTGTGAGCTCAGATATAGAACGCAGTTGCTGCTTCTGTTCCTGTGGTGTAACTCGTCTATGGAAAACTACAGCCAGGCCTATCATTCATGGCACTGACCAATCTTGCTTAGAGAGTTAGGCTATATAACTGAAGCACCCCTCCTTATTATTGCCATTATATATTGTTCCTAAATTATCTAAGTGTTGCATGTATGTAGGTTACAGCCCCTTGGACACAAATGTTTGATGGGCCCCTAGCCAACTTGGTTCGGTGGTCCTCTATTTTTCTATCCTGAATAAATCCAACATAGCATACAGCAGGGGCATATACATAATAGTTCTAATTCATTATGGAAAGCACTGTACCTTATTGGAAAATGAAAAGTAACCATTACAAAAGACTTGACAAAAAACCTTAAAGTATCAGATATTAAATGGAAAATAAAGCAGCCAGAGCTTTTTTACTTTTTCATAATGATAATACTATGCTTAATGTATGTTGTCCTCTCTCTCTCTCCCTCTCTCTCTCTCTCTCTCTCTCACACACACACACACACACACACACACTCCTCCTTTCCTCTACTCTCTTCCTCTCTCCTGTTCTGGTTATAAAAAAAAAAAAGGATGCAAACGGCATAGGTCAACCAAATTCTGACCCAATCTCCCATGATGATTAGCCATTTTAAATATAAGTTTAGCCAATTATTTGAACACACCAACACCCAATCATACAAAACCAAACCATTAATGCACTATTCCATGATTTCCATTCCATATATGGGCCACACAGTCACCAATGCTCCTTATCCCATATGTGCAGACACTCACACAACACAACATAGCACTATTAGATGCCAGGTACAGGCTCAATATGCAATGCAGCAACAGATAACAAATAGACCAGTAGAATACTGCAATCTACCCTTAGAAAGACTTCTGCCGGGCTTTCCTACCGGCAAAATCAGTCACAACTTCATAAAAGTCCAAGTTCCTGACAAGCTCAGATTTAACGGTCATCAGTGACAACGCACTGAGGCGCTGTTGTGTTTGCGTTGTTCTGAGTTCATTTTTATTCTTGCGATCTATGAAAATGATCTTTCTCCTTCGCAGTTTGTCACCGGCAAAGTAAAAAAAAATGCGTAGGGCTATAAAGAGCTATCGCTCGATCGATAAGGACAGTGCGAGTTTCTTCATTGATTTCCCCCCACAACGCCGGGTCAGGTGCCTCATAAATCCACTGCTGCGATTGTGCGATTGTGAACTCTTTTTCTCGTTTTGTCTTTCGTTTGCTGCACCCACTTCTGCTCGTTTCCTCCATTTTTGAATTACTGTAGCCTGGCTACCTAATGGCCCGTTTAGGCGGCCTAGGGAGCGGGGTCAAAAGTCACATGGACTACTACTACTACTGTATTATTTTACCAATTATATCATTCTGATTGGTTATATATAGCGTCATGACCCGAAATTTAATTTTTAAAAACAAATTGTAAAAAAAAAAAAAAAAAAATGTTTTGTGTGCTGGCTTGGGCCCCCATGTGTACGTGGACCCTTGGGCCTGTGCCCAGAATGCCCATTGGATGATCCAGCCTTGAGTACGATCACCACAAATTAGATTCAACTCAGGAAATTCTGATTTAGATACAATAGGTTTTACCAAATTTACCAACACCGTACATTGTCTCCCCACATATGCTGACCAGCTTATGGAATACCTCTGAAAACTAAAGCTGGCATGCTTACTAAAATACTTTTAAAAAGATAAATTCAACCACTAGTGAAAAACAGATATTGGCCACCCAGTGTCGATCACCTTTATTGTGATAAAGACTCCTTCCTGAATACAGCTGTTTCCTGTCTGCCTCTTCATTATCGACTATCCAATAAAGGCAAAAATGCAACAAAAAAAAAAGATACTAAATACTATCTACAAGAAACCTCAATCCAACCTTTTATCAGGCCCTTAAATCTATATCTAAGTATATTTTATACATTTCTTTGATTTGTGAAGTGATTTACTGCAGGAGTTTCATAGGAGAATTTGTTTGTGTTTTGGTACAGATTGGCTGAAATGGAAACAGATGTAGTAGATCCAGGGAGAAAACCCTAGTGTAGCTTAGTATATATTCCTCCCTGTCTCCAGGCATCTGTCTTCACTCTGAGGAAACAGTTTTGAGACAGACAACAATTTGTGATGTTCTCCTTTATCCACAAAAGCAGCCTCAGACCATCTTATTGGATGTCAAGTAAAAGAAGGAAATATAGGATCCTCAATGCAAACACAAGATCTCCGAAATCCATCAAGACCACCGAAAACTAATCAAACTGAAGCCTCTTCAGTTTGATTAGTTTTCGGTGGTTGTCACCCAGAGCTCTAATTCAAGACCAATAAAAAAAGAAAGAAGCACAAAAAAGAGCAGTGAAGCCAGTGCACGGATATTTCATCTTTCATCATGCTACATTGTACTTACATGATTTCATCATGCTGCACAGTTTAGGAGACATATGCTAAAAGCAACACAGGCAACACTCCCTAATACACCCAAGCATTTGGTACCCACCAATCTTACTCCCTCTCTCCCAGCCACACATACACACTCACACACAAACTCTCCCACTAGTAAATAGCATCTGTGCCTGCTGTGTCTGATGGGATCGTAAAGAGGGGAGTCAGTAGCGTAGGAAGAGAGGGGAATGTGAAGAGAAGCAGCAACCGAGGCAATTTACCCCACAGATTAGAGATAAGATAGTTCAGTCAATAAGCACTGATCTCATTTGAAGATATACCACACTGACTAGACTCTCTCTCTCTCTCTCTCACACACACACACACACACACACACACACACACACACACACCTTCACACTAGTTGGTCTATTGCTGTCACTGTCTTTTCTCTAGCTCTCCTGTTGTTTCCAAGAAGGATAAGGCCATTGATACAGTAAATATGGATTGAACAAATCTCCCACTCCCTGTTTTTTCTTTCAGACAAAATGTGGCATTAATCTAACATGTCTACAGCCTTTTAAGACAAGCCCCTGTTCTCTGTATAGCTTCCCCACTCTTGCTGCCATGCTACATTGTATTTTCCTGTTTTCCACTATCCTTCCTGTATGGTATTCAGAATCATTGCATTGAAAGGATGTTTTTCTTGTTATCAACAAATCCCATTAGAAGACCAAAACCAACAATGAATTGATCCTACTAACATGCTTGATATATCTCATTCCTCTGTGCCACAGAGCTCCATTGTTGTGCAAAAACTATTAAAAACACATCAGTGAGCCACATCATTCATTGGATGTCACTTTTAAAGATTTACGTTTTCAGATGGAACAAATGGGAGTGACACAGAAAGGTTAGGGAAGTCTGAAAGTATTTTGGGTTGGACTAATTTAAGTGAAAATTTGCTTAGAAATACAGTATGCATTACTAGAGCAATATAAATGACATGATAAGGTGTTTTACTCTGCCTCTATCACAGCATTGAGATCCGGGTTTCTAGTTCAAATTGGGATTTTTACGGTTATTTCTTGCTTTGGACCAGCCCGGCTACTGTCCAAAACGCTACCGCTAGCAGCCAGAAAACGAACCAATTCAGTTTTATTTATACAGCACCAAATCATAACAGAAGTTATGTCAGGGCACTATAGAGCAGGTCTAGACCGTAACGTTACTCTTTATATTATTATTTACAGAGACCCAACGATTTCCATCATGAGCAGGCACTAGACGGCAGTGTTTTCTTCTACTCTACCCCTACGCCAACTCCTGTTGTAGTACTTGTACTACCACTTGTTTGCGCGAAGCAACACTCAAACTATGTTATTACTCAATATAAAATGATGACAATTTCACTTTACCCCTTCTGTGAACATGCTTCTTTCTTCTCTTTTATTTCCAAAGTGTAGTTGATCGTTTCGTCACGGAAAATTGGAAACAAATGCAGTGTGTGCTGTGTTGTTGATGGCAGCTAGGCTCTGAGGGAAACTGAAAGCAATCCCCTTGACTTTTCAACAGCGTTGCCAACAATAATACCACTTGGAAACGCTGAAAAGTTGTCTATTGCCACTTTAAGGCCACGCTTTATTATCTGATAAACCTCCAGGTCCTCACTATGCCCAAATACTGTGCTTGTATGTTGCATATTCCTATATTAATGTGGGAGGAATGGGGGGCCAACTGTCCTTTAAGGTCTAGTGTACAACCTCATGAATAATTATTATAATATTAATAATATTATAATATTGGTGGCAAAATGATTGCGGCAAAGCTAAATACTTGACAAAATTTGATTCTTCCTTCATTTTACATTAGAAACTTGTAAAGGTATGCACTCTTGTACACAGAACATGCTTATATATTCTATAGAGTAGAATGTACTTTCAGTGGTGATGGGATATCAACTGCTTTTCATAACCAGTAATGTAAATAAAAGTCTGGTATTTGCGTTTTCTTTTATCCCTCGCTCTTCCATGCACTTTACAATTTTTAAATGTATGTTTGTCTTAAGGTTGTGAGACTCATTTGCCAGTATTTGTGTATCTTAGAAAAAAGTGTAATAGCATAGTATTAGTCTATTATTTAGAGTGATATTTACATTAGGTCCATATACTACAGAAGAAAAAAATATATATCAAAAGAGAAAAAATTATGTTCTTCCTTTTGTATGGTTATATATCAGTGGTGAGGGGTGACATAACGGCAACATTTTATACGACAAGAAAAGGCTATACTCTGTTTTTGTTTAGATCGAATTTGGTGTCTTTCTATGTGTCTGTGGTCACATTACTGTGTAAGGTGTGTTTTGTTAAGCCATAGGCCTACTACTGTCTATAGCAATGTTTCCTGAATAACCTCCATGTCTCCCAGCTCTCGGGCAAGACGCTTTATTTTTTTATCTGCTGCCCTTCTGTTTGTTCAAGCTTGTTTCAGTTGGGAAAATGGAGACCACAAGTTTAAATGACTGTCAGTCTGTGTCTTGGTTTTATGACATCACTAAAACACAACGCCTGTGCTGAGGGATGAAGCAGCCAGCAGCCAGTCAAAAAAAAAACAGTAGTCAAGGTTGCCATTAATGTGAAACAAAGATAGAGGAGTGAGTGCAACAAGTTTCTCTTTTCACTCTATCCTCCCAAAAATATGTCAAAATCCTTCAAAAATTACATATTTAAATATTACCTGAAATTTCTTCCATATTTTACCCATCTCTCCATCCTGTTTAACTGGACATGGATCATCATATGGCATCATTAGCTCCTGTTTTCATGTTGCGCAGAGCAGAAGCCCACTGTTTCCTCTGTGTTAGTTAATGACACAGGTGTTTGGATGGTTGTCCAGACCTTTCAGCTATGAGCTTAAGGAATTTCTAACACAATCTTAGTTATTTGGTGATTGGCATGATGAAAGTCTCTGTCTCGCATTTTAATTGGCTCTGTAGTCATTTGTAAGATGGCACCGGGGGCCATCATCCAAATCCAAAATGGTTGACTCTGGATTTTCCTTTCCCTTTTTCTCTATTTCCCCTTTTTTTTCTCTCTCTCTCAACACTGACATACAAGGGGTGGACAATATAACCAAAAATTCACCTATGCAAGGACTTCAAAGTGAGTTATCAGTCACCAGAACTTGAGGCAGAATTTGAACAGCAGTATACAGTATGGCAGCTGTCTAAAGGTTGGAACTTGCTTCTGCACATAAGTGAACATGCATTGGGGACAATTACCAGAAATCTAAAGAAGATATATAGAAGCACTGAATAGAAATCTACAAAATGATGTAGGCAGGAGAACAGCCTGTATCTTAAGCACAATCTGCATCAGAAATGAGTAAGCTCACCAACAGACAAGCATTTTGTGCAACACCATTACCGCCACTTCTTGCTTGTCGCTGTGGGCGGGACAACACTCAGCATAGCAAATGGCTTGCTCATTAGGAAGAATTGTGCAGATAAGCATCCACCATCTACCACTTTCTTCAACAATTTACATGACTTTGTCAGGTCTAGGTTTTTGTCAGTGCCTTCCAAAACCATTAAAAATCACTGTTTCTTAATCTCCCACCACTATGGTTGTTTGGTTGGGTTAGGGTTCGAGTTATTAAAGAACGTGGTTCGGGTTAAAATCAATTACTTTATTAGGGTTAGGGAAACTTGGTTATGGTACTACTTGGTTATGGTTAGTAAATTATTGTAGTCATGGTTAAAAGAAACCAACACTGACTGTAAGAAACAGGAAATGAACAGCAGCCAACTGTGTCTAAAAATAAAAAGTTCTAAAGACAGAATACAGCCCTTCTTACTAGCTATTTAATTTTTGAAGTTATTTTGTCCACTGCCTTCTATACACACACACACACACACACACACACACACACATACTGTATGTTCAGTGTTGGTTGCACCTTTGTGATCCATTCAGTGTAGAAAGCCACACAAACTTTCCTGTGGGATTGTAGGTGACAGAGCCCGAGTCAAAAGACTTATGAACAGAGCGGGCTTCTACTATCAAAGGAGCCACAGGGGAGCCAATTTAAAGGCCACATATTTTTCATAAAGCCATAGTAGGACTCATCACAGCAATGTTCCGAGCAGAAGCAAGAGTTGAGGTGCAGATGTGAGAAGAACTGCATCAGCAATCTCCAGAGTGCTTTTCATGTCTGTTCACTACGGACTCTTTTTCTCTTTTAGACAGCTTTTAAAATGTGTGCTCTCCTTCTGTTTCGAGGTCACGGGTTTACATGTCAAGGGATTTTTAGAGATACATGTTTTATATGAAAAAAGAACAAATGCTGTGTAGTTCTAGTTTAAACACGTGCTGTGTGTGATTGTTTTGTTTGTTTTTTGTATTTGATCTAATAATGTATCTAATTATTTGATAAGTGATTTATTTGCTAAATCTTTGAAAACTTTCTGTGGTAAGTTTCCCTCTATATTTAACTTTCTCATTTTCTCTGATGGCTGCATATTTGTGCTGGGCATACAAGAATCTCCCAAGTATCTGGCCAAGTATCAGTGAATGCAGCACTGATTTATTTTGTTTCATTGTTTCCATTAAGCAAACATATATATCATATTTAACTGTTTATCCTTAAATCCCCAATATACTTTGTCTTTAAAGAGACACCTGTCAGGTTCATGCTTGTCTGTTCTTTTCAAGGATCCTCATGCCCGCGCACACAATGAGGTAACTCAAGGTGATCGGGCTCTAGCTTTTGAAACAAGACTGATGAGCCTACTTCATCTCTCACCTCTAAAGCTCTTTCTCTCTGTCATTCTTTCTTAGAGGAGTTAGAGCAGATGAGGTAGTTTCAAATGTCACACACACACACACACACACACACACACTTCTACTCACATACTAGCAGGTTTAGAGAAGTGAGGGAAAGCTTTGCATCCTACGAGGTATCCGAGTGTATACCTCTGCCCAACCCTACCTCTCCACTCAGCCCCTGCTGCTCTCTGCTTCTTTCCCCGATCTCACCTTCCCTCCCTTTCCCTCTGAGGCTCCATTTCTGCGGCGGCCCTGGTTCAAAAATGCATCTGGGAGGGAGCAGGCCCGTTAAGTTGAGACGAGAGGACGCCGTTATTGGCTGTGATTGGTGACTGAGCGGTGCAGCTGCACAGGTCCTGTCTCTCTCTCTCTGTCTCTCTCCGGAGGGGCAGGACCGAGCAACTACAAAGTGATGCTGAAATTAAAGTCGGCCTCTTCTGTTCTCGCCTGTGAAGATCCAACCTCCCCCCGACACACTCACTCACTCACACACACACACACACACACACACACACACACACACACCTCCTCCCTTTGCCAACAACTCATGTCCCAGAATTAAAGAGGTTCTGTCAAGACGAGCGCCTCCCAGGACACAGCCAGGCTCGCTCTCTCCTTCACTCCTCTCCTCCTCTTCTCTCTTCCCGCTGTTGCTGGAGGGTGATGTGCTTTGCTGCTCATTCCCTCACTGTGGAAAAATCAGGATTGTCTTGTACAGAAAAAAAAAATTGAAGTGCACACTTGATCCTGCTAAGCCTCTAAGATGGTCAATAATAATGCTTTTAGTGAGGGTTTGACTGAAATGGATTTTTCAAGTCTGATACTGTTACTTTTGGATTGAATTTGAAGTTGCAGTTGATATTTTTTGTGTTGATACTAGTGTTTTTAGTGTTTGTAGCCTGATCAGTGCTAACCCATGTTGTACAGAATTGGTAAAGAACCCCAAAAATGTTTTTAATTCTAGTCAAGACACTAAACTGAATGAACTGAAAGGGAAATGTGTATAAAATAATGCACAAGACATGTAGAATATTTCCATTTGATGTATTGGTACAGCCATAAAACACGTGAAGTCTTCATTTTGAACATTTTACTTCGCATAAAAGTCACATGACAGTCCCCAACTGCATCCATCTGATGCTGATCTAAAAATATCTGAATCATTGGGTTTAACAGCTTCTCTTTGCTGACTAATAACATTTTCTAAATGAGCCAAAGAAATCATAGCCAGTAGTTTCTTAATTTGCTCAGACAAATTCAAATAAGTTTCTGCCAGTTGCTGTGAGTTGAGGATTTTTGGTTATGTTTGTATATGTTACTTTGGTCATGCAGCTCCAATGTAGTGCTACAATGTCAAACGGTGTGGGAAAATGTCTCAACCTTAAACAGGTCGTATGATAAGCTTGTCTCTTAAAAATAACCTTATCAATCCATATGATCCAGCTGTGCTGTTGTCATCAGAAACTGATGTGGCTTCAGATGACGGTTCAGAGGAAAGGATGTCTCAAAAAACACGTTTCCTCGATCTTTTCTTGCATCTCTCTTCATGACTAAGATTCAAGGACATGACACAAGTGAAGGAAAGGTGGATGCAATTAAGGGAATTGAGATGCACCCACTGAAAAAGTCAACATGTCCTGGGGCAACGTTGACTTCCTTTCCTAACCTTAACCAAGATCTCATTCTATAATTAACGAACAAATCAGCCTAAACTCCTGTGTCAAACCCTGTTGAAGGTGGTAAAATATTACTTTGTTCTGACCAGCTGTATACACTGCTTTTATTGTAATTTATTTTGATACTGTATCTACAGTATAATCTTATATTGTTTCACAAGAAAATCAGATCCCTCCAAAATAAATGTGTCCTTATTGCTAAGTGATTGAATACTATTTGTTCAGTGAATACTAAATCTGACTGATAATGATGGTGCAGCTGTTTTGATGTCATTATGTTAGACAGCATATATAATAACCCTTCTTCTGCGTTATTGTTGTTTTTACTTTTTTACTTTGAAAAGGAAAGAAAACTGTATTGTTAAATGTCTTTACACTGTATCGAATCAAATTCACCTTCCCCAATGACACTGACTTGTTTGTTCCCTCTTTTTTAGTAAATAAAAGAAAGACTAGACGGATGAGTACAGATGGACAACTTAAAAAAATGAAGAACAACGCGGACACAGAAGGATACAAAAAAAGATCAACTAAAACAAATCGAGCAGAATTGTAAAGGAGCCCTTCTATCAAGAATGAAAGGGATCTGAAAGGATGGACGGAGGATGTTTCTGGGCCTGCTCTTAGGCCAGGGCCTGAACCATTGAGCCTGTAGTCCAGGGAGAGGGGAGCCTGCTGGCTCTGACCCCTGAAAAACAAGCCTTGCTGAGTGGAAGAGACCAATTAGAGAGGTCACCATAAAACATTTTATTTTTGTAAACTTTTTTAAGTTTATGATTTCCAAAAAGAGCAAACACTAATGTACGTATACACTGTACATATTATATATTATATGTGTTAATATAGTAAGTATAAAAAAGAAAAACTTGGGGAAAAATGTTATGTGTCTTTGCAATTTGGAAGAAGGAGGTGAGGTGAGGAGATGCCAGCTTCCCCCTGTCTTCTGATTGTGTCCCACCACACCCCACACACGCCACCTTCTGCTGGATGGGGTAGGGGTGTTGGGGAGGGTGCCGACTTGGTGTGTGTGTGTGTGTGTGTGTGTCTGTGTGTGTCTGTGTGTGTTGAGGGGTGGGGGGTAGCTGGTCCAGCAGACATTTCACTATGTGATTGTCATGGAAATATGGAGTAGTCTTCAGATAGTAAAACACTTTTTGACTCTGTCTTCCACTAATGGACTGCAGTAGTTGTTACTTTGGCTAGTTTTGTCCAGTGGTCTGCATTTTGTAGATTCCAAAAGATAAGCAAATGAATTATCCCTACAGGTCTGTGCAAATAGAGATAAGAAAGGATGGAAATTATGTGATTTGATTATTTGATGAGTGCGCAAGCTCAGCTGAAGATCTCAGTGAGTGCTAAAAGGTCAGTAGTAGGTCATGTCTGCTGGAGGCCTGGCGGCTCCTGACATCACTACCAAACATGTCATTGTAGTGTTGTGGTTTGAGGTGGCTGTGCTGTGAAGTAAACTGCTTTTGTACATTGTGTTGGGTAGGGGAGGGGACGGGAGGGAAGGGAAGGGGTGGGTGGAACAGGCAGTCTGATGTAGGGTACAAATTTGTAACATGGGAGCTGTCTGCTTCGAAGCGTCACGGGAAACTCTCCCATCCATCTTTGAACACTGCCCTCGCCTTCCACCGCCGAGGAGGGATGGTGGGATGGTGGGATGGGGGGGGGCTCTAAATGAAGTCGAGAAAAAAAAAGGTTCATGAACAAAGTTTTCCTAAGAGTCTCTTTAAACCTTTCTATTTATATGGATCTCTACTTTAGCAACATCCTTCTATATTTAAACGTTGTACTAATAACATGCTGTCAGGCATGGTCGGAGAGTCAATTGTAGCCATTTACTAATGTTGTATTTATTGTATTACCAGTAAGAAGAAAAAAATTTATATATGAATATAGATATATCTATTTGTGATCTGCAACTCTTGGACATAAGTTTGCCTTTGATTTTCAACTTTCATGCAGGATTCAATGCACTGTCGATGTATGATGAGGTTTCTACTTGTGTGATGTTTTATTCTGTTGACATTCATTTGGTTTTGTTTCCTTTCAGTTCAGCTACTGAATGTAACTTCAAAAACTCTTAAACTTTTTAGGTAGATGTTGTTGTTTTATATATACTTAAAAAAACATACAGTACTCTGTAAATTATATACATGTGTAAATGATATAGCAAAATGTTTCTGATAATATGCTGGACTTCTTCTTCTGCTGACCCTGATATGCCATGGCCAAAAAAAGAAAAAAGACATAAAGATGAGGGAAGCATTTAAAAGGAACACCAATGCCCTGCAGCCAGAGGGAAGCCAGTGGGAGAGACAGAAATGTGTAATCATTACAAGATCAGTCAGAATTTTTCTCAGCCAGGCTTTTCAAATTTGATAAGAACAAGGAGACAGAGGGCAGCCTGTCTTGTGTGAGAGAGAGAAAGACAGAGAGAGGAGGGAAAGATAAAAAGTGTTTTTTAAATATTGATTTTTTTCTCCCATTTTTTTCTTATTGTGTCTTCTCTCTGTCTCTTTGTCTTTCTCCCTTGAATCTTAGCGTTATCAAGGTGCTGTGGGTGAGTGCTATGTGGGGGGTGAGGAAGAGGAGGAGGAGGAGGAAAAAAGAGGGCACGGGAGGGAGAGGCTACAGTCTCCTCTGAGTTACATGGGGTGGACAAAATAAAGTAAACTTCCAATAGTATATCATGATATTGACATGACATCCTGAAGAAAACCTGTTTAAATGTTCTGTCTGTTGGTGAACTTCTTACTGCAAGCCACTTGGCCAAAACCATGTTGCTTCATGCAAGATCTTTACATCTTTACACAAGTTACTGCAGCTTACCAGGTTAAAATCAGGCATCTTAACATGTTAAAAGTGTGTTTACACATTTGTGTTGACTCAGAACTTCGTGACCAACATTCTGGAGGCCTTGTTGATCTGAGGCAGAGAGCAGGGAGTACCTGCCACGAATTTAGAAAACTGAATTCACTGGAGAATGCTCAATCTTCTCCTCCTCCTCTTCCTCTTTTTCTTCCACATCCAGGTCAGCTTCCCAAATGAGAAAGGACTCAGTTCGCTGGTGTTTCAGTCAAATAGATTTTGCTTCTGTGTAAAAGGATCCAGTGATACCTCCCATGTTGCTGCATTTATTTCTCTCTAAGTCGTTCAAAAGTGCATGTGGCACAGTGGACAGGACGGTGGTCTCATACAGTACATGACCATTCTCTGGATGGATATCTCAAAGCTTCTTCAAAGACTCAGACTAAATGAGTGTGTGTGGGTACGTCTAGTGGACTGACTTTTTAAAAATGCCTTTCCACCACCATCCCTTAGTAATCCACTGCTGAGTGGGACGAGGCAACTGAGACAGAGTGCAAAAGACATGAAGACAGAAGAAAAACAGACTGGGACTTTACAGAAAACAAACAAAAAAAAACAAACAAATGAAAAACAACTAACGATGTCAATCTTTGCAGAGATCCAGGTATCCTCAGATCTCTGTCGTGTTCTTCTGATTCTGAAGTTTTCTGTTCTTTCCGTTGTTGGTTAAAGGCTTTTGTCCTGTTTACATGTACTGTAAATGCTGTCCATCCATTAGTGGTTGGAGAGATTAAAAAAAAGGTGTGAAGCAGCTTTCAGTATAGCTCTGGTATTCTCTATAGCGGATTACTGTAACCCTGAGAAAACCATTCTGTTCAAGCTAGCATGTCCTCCTTTACCTTGATCCCTCAGTCCTTCCATCCCTGTTCCCTCCAGAAAACCCTGCCTTTAGGAAAAAAAATACCCACCATAGCAAAGCCCCAACCCTTCTCACCTGCTCTTCAGTACACATACTATATGAAAAATCCTTGAGCTTCCTACCAAAACCTATGTGGGTCTTCTGCAAAACTTTCCCTATTTCTTTATATTATGTATACCTCAGATGCAAGCCCTGAAGCAGCTATTATTCTCTGAAACCTCCTGGCAACCAGACCTCGGTCGTCATCCCCCATTAGTGTAGCCAAGCTAGAGCCCACCTACAACCCATAAGCCAAAAACACACCTACCTCCCCTGGTAACCCACTGACCTCCACCATAAAAGGCCACAGTATACTTTCTGCAGAGACACATTTTGGCAGGTTTGCTCAAACTTAAGGACACGTACGAATTATTCCCACACCAGCCCTGATTGTGCATTCATCTGCAGTTGGTCTAAAGCATCATAGCAGCATTATTTTACAACCATTAAATTTGTATATTTGTCTAATGTTTGTATGAAATCCTATGTGAAGTGAAGGTCCTGCTTTGCAAAACAGCACTACCAATTTCTGTTTTTGTCACAAAGTTGATTAGGTTTACAGTACATTATTTGAGTTATGAGTAAACTCTTTTGGTTAAGATTAAACTAAGATTTCATTTTGAGTCCACATTTTCCACAATTGCACTTACAGTAATGAAAGGATGTCTTTTATTTATTTCACAAATGTAAGTACTATGCACCAAGCATAAATCCTGAAAAATATTTTACACTATATGTATATAACTGTATATATCCTGTGCAATCAACTACTGCGGAAAGTAGAAACAAGTGACAAAAAACTATAGTGATGTTACGTTCACAAACAATCCTATTCTTTTCTATGGCTCTTTGGTATGAACGAGGGGAACCGAGTCGTACCTGTGCCCACATTTCACTGCCCTAAATCCACGCCACCTTTACGTGAACAGTGAGAACCAGCCAGTCACAGTGTTGCATGAATTTGATTCAAAGCAAGGCAACTTTATTTACAAAAAAACTTTTCATACAGAGGGTAAATTCAAAGTAGTAAATTCACTGACAAAGCAGAGGGACATGGCGTCACCTTGTGTAATGTTTACAGTGCAGATCATTGACATTAGGTCTAGCAATACGAGTCATTTAGTGCTGCTAAACTAAGTCCACACATGCCAAATGAAATTATATTGGTGGGATGTTTGAATCTGATCCAAATCCTACCCTATCATTATCCCAGTGATTTTTTTTGCAGATAAATCTAGTATCCCCGCTCCCTAAAGAAAAGAAGAAAAAAAAAGTTATTTTCAATGAGTCGCAATTCCCATCGCTATCACCTATGTTGAACTTGGCATGAAGACCTTGTGGGAAGTTACAGATTTCAACATTTGCATTAAAATACATTGAACTGAATGTGGAATATCGTTGTCATAATGTAAATGCTACTGTGACGGGGCCCTTAGTCCACATAATCCCTCAGTATCCTGTGTCACCTCTTCACCACAGTACTCTATTTCCACCTTTATTCACCTACATTTCCAACAAGTTCTCTTACCATGATATGTGGTTTGCAGTCTTAATATTTTGAAAGGCTTTCCAAAACCATTTATATGAATACTCAAAAATACACTTGATGAGCATTTTCTGTTTCCTTTCTTGTTCTGCTAAGTTAAGGCAACTAAAAGTATGTGGTTATGGTTCAGGAAATAACCCCTAACCCCCTATGGTTAAAACCACAACACTGACTGTTGATAGGAAACCATGGTCTCTGGTGTTGAAGTCACAACCTTCCACGCTAACCTTCTCCCTGTGACTGTTATCCCTAAAGCAGGATAACAATGTCACACTACTTCCACCTTTGCTACTGAGAGAAAGAACAGTCAACCTTCGCAGGACCACAAGAGATCACACAAGATTGTTTATTTCAGTGCAGTTGTCTTTTGAGTGAGGACAGTCTCTGTTTTCCCTAGGTTACAGTCCACTCTTAAATCTCCATGTGCCACCACTGGTGTGGACTGTAAATAATTGTACAATACAAAACTGTCGTGAAATAACTACAATTTGTATGTGGCAATATGTTCCGCTGTGTTTCTATTTCAGCAATTTTGACTTTTGCTATAAGTATACTGTTGCCTTTACACATCCATGTCACTCCCCAAACCCCAACAGCCTCCCTGTCCTATGCAGATCCCCAAAGCACAAAGGTTTGAATCATGACTAGTGAGTAAGATAGAAAGAAAAAGATTAATTTCCTTCCATTCTGTTTGTATTTGTCTGTCTGTCTTTGTTCTGTTTTATCTGTTTGAGGCTTCAATGTGCTTTTGTATTCCTTATGTATAGATCCTCCTGTTCTCTCTGTCAATACCAGAACCTTGTATTACTGTATATTAGAACAACAAAGACACTCTTCATGTGTGGCTGTGGCTTCACTTAACCTGTGCAATCAAAACTGTTTCTTTTTCTCTGCAAATACTTCCAAGATATATATACAGTATATATATATATATACACACAGTATATATAGATATATATATATACAGTATATATATATTACAGTTGTTCAGCACCTGTACCATACTGGGTTTGTTTGTTTTTGTATTTCTTTTTCCTGGTTTTTATTTCTGTATGCTCCCAATGTGCTTCAAAGAAACAATGCTATTTATTACAATATTGGTACATTATTATCACAGTTATTATTATAGTTATTACTACCATGATTACTATCAATAAACATTTCTTTCCTCTGTAACTCCCCTGTTAATGCGGTTAATGCAGTTAAAGTGGTGTCATGCATGATCTGCAGAAACAAGTCTATTCATGCATACATAATATAGAGTGAGGGATTACAAACATGTTCTTTTGAAGTCACCAAAAGAATGGAACTAAAGCAAAATGGGGTTTTTTGGATTACCAATAAATCTGTTCAAAGCACTGAACTACTTCTGCTGTGACATGATAGAGATTCAATTATAATTAGCCACAGTGTCACTTAAAATGAATTTGACTACATCTTTTAGATTTTCATGTGGGTCATTTGACAGTGAAAAAGAGTAAACACAATATGTCACAGAATAAAATATTAGATAGTGATAAACTGTGTGTGTGAGTGAGTGCATGCTTGTATACGTGTGTGTGTGTGTGTGTGTGTGTGTGTGTGTGTGTGTGTGTGTGTGTGTGTGTATGTGTGTGTGCAGTCGGTGATTTATTCATTTTTAACAGGGGGTATGGCCCACCAACCCACACACACACACACACGAGGCATAAACTAATTCTTGATATTATAATTGCAATTATAATTTTGATTGAATAGAATTGCTATAAGGCTAAATATATATTTTGTGTAGGCATATTATTTTACTGGATGTGAATGTTTTAAAAATGCTTATTTTTCAAAACACACCGTAGTTTTGACAGTATAAACTATACCTCTAATTATGTAACTGTAGCAGCTGAGCACGGTGCAGTCCGTGCAGGTTAATTTCCTCAGTCACATTACCTGCTCCACTCCCAGGTTACACCAAACATCTAGAAACGTGAAGTTAGCGACACCAGCGACCATAGTCAAATGCATCCCTGGGGCCAGAGCGGGCGACGTTCAATCCTAT
>LKNJ01004271.1:71317-95847 GCA_002120245.1 Maccullochella peelii | reverse complement strand
ATATATATGTGTGTGTATATATATGTGTGTATATATAATGCAGCTTTAAATCAAAGAGAACCATCCAGACCTGCTATGTATGTTGAAATATTAAAGACTTAAAACAAAGGAAACTGTTAATGGAGCGATATCGAGGCCCTGAGAGGGAAAAGTTCATACAACTTCTCAGCGTCTCACTTTCTCTTCTCAAGACTTTGCAAACATTTTTAATAGATGTTGAAGAAATTGTGATAGTAACTATCAATACAATAAGCTCGGGGGTTTATGAACAGTTCCAAATGTTCAAATTATTATTTTTACATGTGAAACACCTGAATACAAAGCTCTACTTCAGTCGTTTTGACAGTTATATTAATGATTAGATCCCCCATGTTGAATGTTTGCAAGACTTTAGAAACGAGAAACTTTTTTTGTAACACATTTTTAAAATATTGCATCAACATTTAACTCATCTGTGGGTTAATCTGAAACTAACTTACTAACATAGATGTTGTGTTCAAAGCCACATTGTGAGAGGGAGCTCTATTACTGGAAGATTCTTGGTCTAAGCTTGATCCAGTTTTGCTGAGGTGCCCATGAGCAAGACAGATCATCTCTGCACGCTTTTATGGTTAAAAAAAAAAAAGATCAGTTTGATCAAATCAGCTGCAAAAAAAACCCAAAAAACACACTGAAACCAAAAGGAAAAGGTTGCTGTTTAACACATAACTGATAAAAAAAAAACAAAGCAAACTTGTTTTCAGGCACAGATTGTATGGATTGTAACCTATAGCTTGTGTCCATGTGCAGTTTAGATGCACATTCATGAACCTGCAAATAAACTGAATCCATAACAGTAAAGAGGGCGGAGAGTAAATCTTAAACCTATGCAGGCACGAACAGTTTCTAAAGTTGCTCAGATGAATAATAGATGGCTTTATTTCCATTGAATACATTTTAAGTACAAGCCATAAATCTTTCAACATGTAGCCGCAATTTGCCTTGAAATTGTTTAGATTTAGAGCTGCTTCTCTGAGGCTGTTTGATTTCAGTATATGTGATTACGTAAGACCTCTTATAATGGAGCTGTGACAAACTAGAAAAGTCAGAGAGGACGTTAAAGGAATATAGTTAATTAAAACCTTATAAAATCATTATAAACCTTGTTGTATAAACCTGTGTGTAAACACACTGTTATGGTATGACTGCGTTGCACAGTATTACTGAAGGGTCGGTAAGAGCTGCTATTCTAGATACAGAGATTATATTAAGTAAATGCGAGTCTGTTTAAAAGTGCATATTTTAACTGATAAGCCGTACCTCAGAAGTATTTCACATAAGCACGTTCTGAACAAAGAGCACAGCAAACCACATGTACCAGACTGACTTTAAAGGGAATACTATTAACAATTGATGTGATGTTGAACCCATAGGATAATATTACAGCAACTTACTATCAAGACTGGAAAGCAATACACCCTTAATGGGATTAATATGTATAGCCTGCAGAAGCTCTATCAAATATTAACAAGAGTCTTAGTTTGAACTAATTTCTTTTTTGTTTGTCACTACATCTTTGTGATTGCCCCGTCGCCACATAAGCTTCTGAAATCTGAATGTTATCGGGAACAGTGCGCATGTGTCGAATTATTTAAATAGATCCTTTTCACCCATTGGTCGAATTGCAATTTTTGTTTTATCAGTAAGGATTGATGATTGAAAAACTCCATAGAGATACAATTTATAAGTAGCTTTTAAACTCATGTTACTCCACACTGTCTGACAGGATCATATGTTCTGTATCAACTCCTTACTGGAGCTTCAGGATGTTCACACTGAGTGAGATGTTCAAACACAAGATTCCATGTTTTTTAAGGCTGCACCGCACATCAAAGAGATTTACCCAAATTTCAGCCCGACATATCTGGTGTGTTTGGAAGCTTCACTCCACTAGGATATGTTTCGCATACACTGGTGAAAAGAAAGAACGACAGCTATATTTTCTGTTAAGAGTTCAAGAGTTTCAGTCATTGTTACCCGTTTTCGTAGATTGCAGGTGAGGATGAGGTTGCGGGAGAACGTGTTGGCGAATGCCGTGTAAAACTCCAGCACCCTCATCAGAGCGTCTCTCCTGATGACGTGCAGGTCGCAGTAGGTCAAAGCTCGGACGTTTGCACAAGCCCGGGCCGGCGTGGTCTCTTTCCAGAACACGTCTCCAAACACATCACCTTTACCTGGATGGAGCCAGACATGAGCACTCTGTTTATAACGGGCGGAAAGTTGGATTCTTTGACCTAAACATCTCATGTGACATACAAAAGTTACATTTTCTTTTTAAGGGGAACACAGTGACATGATAGTGAACAGAACTTAGGGAAATATGACATGCAAAGAGCTTTCAGTGAAAGAGGAAACTGACAACAGGATATATTCAGGTGGAGGACTTTTATCAATGCCACAGTAAAACATGGCCCAGTCTATTTCATAATATTGCGTTGGATCACCTAGTATTGCGATGACCTCATCATCCTGGATGACCTCTAGGGAACCGGAGACCACAAAGCAGAGGGTGTCGACGCTCTCTCCGATATGGAAGATGAGGTCTCCAGGTGCGCAGTGTGTGGTCTGAAACTCCACAGCTAGAGAGCGCAGACAGCCGTCGCTGGCCAGACGAAACGCCGGGTGGTCGTTGAACACCTGCCTGTTGAGGTGGACGCAGATGTCTGCCCGCATGTCTTTGGGACAAATTGAGAGGACCTGAGAGAGATTGGTGAGATATCAGAGCAGTTAATCATTTATACTTCTCATCTAGTGGTCAAAATTTTCCATAGTCCAGCCAAAAGTTGAGTTTTCATTTTACTTCCTATCTTTTAGGGAGGCGTTTTAACATAAGATAAAACAACTATAGCAGAAACATGAAACTGGCTTAGTAAGGGTCAGTCACAGTAAACATGTAGTCAGATTTATGTTCAACAGCCTGAATGCAGTTGAATTACCACACGACGACAACATAAATTTGAACAATCTGGCATCACTTTCCAGAGCCGCAGGACCTAAAGGTGCAAAAGAGCCAGCAAAGTTTCAGTGTCAACGAGCGCACCTGATGATCTGCTGTGACCTTTGAGGCTCGTTATTGTTCAGTTTGCCACGTCCACCTGTCAACCACACCCATACAGTTTCTAGCATTCATACTTTTTGACACATCACTTTAACTTTGGACTTATAACATAAAAACCTCTGTCCAATCATTGCAATATCTCTTTAAGAATATACTATTTCCACTTAGTACAATTTAAATTACAATATATATTAGCTACATGTGAGTATAAGGTGTTGTTGTGGTAAGAGCATTTTAGAGTTTGTTGCTAAGACGGGACATTTCATAAACTACTAACAATAATAATAATAATAATACCCTATCTGTGTCAATGCCCTTCGACATGGCCCAGGTGGAGACGATGAAGTCCATGACCCTCTCACTCAGACCTTTGGGAACCTGATAAAGCTTGAGGAAGTCGCGCACATTGTTGAGCATCTCATGGTAGCGGTTTGTGTTGGTGTACATCTGCTGGAAGATGGTGGTGACGTTTCCAAAGATGGTTGCATAAAGCAGCGCTAAAACAGCAGATGAGAGAGCAAAAGTCAGCGGCAGCGTTACAAACAGACTGACGTGCAGGGCGGATTTATTCAACAACATGAGAATAAAGATATTTTTTATTCTAGTAAACCATTTGGGATCATTCACATGAAGGTCTGAAATGTTTTCAGGTCAGAAATTTATATTTACAGGATTTGTATTCCAAACAGTATTCAAGTATTTCACCTCAAATCAAAATGGCTTATATGCTTTAAGGAGATTTAAGGGGGTAAAAAACACTAAAATTTACAAAAAACATTACATGTACCCCTTAACTTGTATCTTAAAGGGACCGTTATTTTTCAAATGTGGTGCAAATTAAGGGGTTCAACCTGAACATGGAAATAATCAATGGATAAAGACTGTAACATATTAAGGTATTTTAATTGGATTATATGCACATTGTAAGGAGTCTCTGGGGGTAAATTTACTAAACATTACATGTATGCCTTAATTTGTACCTATTTTTCAAATAAGGTGCAAATTTAGGGGAAATAATCCCAAACATAACGAAATAATTAATGGAAAAGTTGATGGATTTAAACAACAGGTATTTCTAATGTATTATATGCATTGTTTAATGAGTTATTAAGGGGTAGAATCACCTTGAAATTGATTTTTTTTTTTAAAAACATGAAAACCAATCCATTTATCCACTCATTTCTAAATTAAGGTCCTTATAAGGTATTTATACCTTTTTATAAGGACCTTAATTTCTAAATTAAGGGATGGTTTTCATGTTTTTAGGAACAATTTTAAGGAGTTTTTACTTCTTGAAATCTTCCTCAAACTAAAATACCCTAATATATTACAATCCATTACCTTCAAAATCTTATTACAAATACCTTAATTGCATAATTATCAATTGGTAAATGAATTGAATTTTAAGGTGAAAACTTAAGGGAATTGGTTTTATAGTGAAAGGAAAAAAAACATAAGTGTATTGAATGTTGGCGACCATGTGACATAATGCTGGATAAATACTATAGGATAAAGTAAACAATGATGTTTCATTGATAACCTTCATTTGGACAAAACTGCTGCACATTTTAATGCAAATAATGGGATTTTAACACACACACTGAGCCTTTATAATGTAATAATGTAATTCATAATGCATATTTCCTCAGTAAGAGCGCTGTGCTGCAGCGCTGCAGTGACCTCAAAGAGTCAGTCGGTATCTCTTATCGTGCGGTTTTACCCATTCAAGGGGAAAGCGTCGTCTCCAGTCGCCACAGCAGGATCACAGAGGTTAGGATCCATATCTAACGTGATGGCTCATTGTCCTTTTACTACACTCCAGCCTGTAGGCAAACTCTCCCTTTCTTCTATCCCTCTCGCATAATTACTGTATCTGTAGCAGGATATTTATCGGCCGTAATTGAACCCGACACTTCAGTGTGACTGAGTGATCTTCGTGATCGAAACACCACCAGGGAACTGGGTGTTTGCTTTTGGAAGTACAAACCTTGAAGCGTGGCTGTCAGTTTGTGTCTCCCTCACTTGTTTCCATTGCATCACTCTACATGCTGTTTTAGAGGAGTGGGCCAAAGGTTAGTGCACGAAGGCGAGTCGTGACGGAGGAACTGTAAGCAAAGGCTGACAGTGGAAGCAGTGACGCAAAAGGTGAAGCTATTACTGTAACTGCAGTGGGTGATGAAAACAACACGGGCATCTGCGTAAAAATAGATCTTTCTATTTTTATGAAGATGTCCAAAGGAATTTAAATGAGGTTGGTTTGACTTTCACATCATTTCACATAATCAAATCCCTTTTTAAGGTGAATAGACTATTTTTTTTTTTTGTGAATGAAACATTTGAGATGGGTGAGATTAGGTGACTTTAACGTTCACCACTCCCTCAATTACAGTTAGTTTTACTGTAAAGTTAGAAACGTGACATTGAAAGACTATTAAGGCAGTGTAAACTCTTTATAAGCCAGTAGTGTTATACAACATGCTATGCTCTCTAACACTGCATCGCTTGTGAGTTCATGTTGCACAAGACTCACACACATAGTAAGCTTGATCTTGATCTAATTTACAGTTGCTGGATCTGAAATCAAAACCATAAAATATACAGACTGTAAAACAAAATACTGTATTATGGTTGTTGTAGATTAAATGGATTTTATCTGGACTCACTTTATCAGCATAAAAGTAGTTATGTGTCCCTAATATTTTTGCATTAAGCATCAGCGACAGAGCAATATAGAAAAATGAAAAAACACTTATTCCTTGATTTAAACACAGTATTTTAAGCAGACATAATTTCAGTATGAGTGAATTAACACAAAAACAGTGTTTTTCTGATGGAGGGTAGTGGTGACTAACCTTCACACAGACCCTCACAGAGCGGCTGAACATGTCACTTTTTATTATCGACAGAGCCGAGTCCTAAACTCTCCCCAGTGGTTCAAACACCGAGGCTGCAGCTAAATGTGAATTACATGAGTCAAGAGAGACTGTGAATTACCGACTACTGTCGAGTGTAAAGAATTATTTATGTATATAAAATTCACTCAATTATTAAAATAAGATTTAACATGGCAGTTCATTATTTAAGTGTCCAGGAATTAACTATTCTTTTTTGCTGTATGATTATATAACATGAAAACTAACCATTTGACTAAATCTGGAACAGCTGTTTCATAATGATAATTGTCCCTGATGAATAAATAAAGTAAATGTACATTTACATTAAGTCAAGATAACATGATCTAAATTAGCTTACAACCACGCTGATCTCTGCTACAGCACACACACGTCTGTAACAAGCAGCCATGTGTCGATCGAACTGAGCTTGAATTTTACTTTGCGTCTACTTTGCAGATTCTCCTCAACCCGGACAACACCTACACCATATGTTGCTTCACTGGCAGCTGTCAGATAGCCAGCCGGGCTGTGGAGCACATTATTGTAACAAGCATGCAAACAAGTGCATCCAGATTGTTTCGGGCTCCTGCAAGGTTGTCGTGGCATATTATGAATGAATGGATGAATGCATGAATTAAATGAAAATAGCATCTAAGGATGTTTGTATCGTTCGCTGTAGAGTCATGGGGAGATCGAGAAGTGGCTATTGCTATACGACTCTTGTTCTGCTGCCATATGCCACTTATAAATGACCATCCCACCTGCAGCTGCTGACATAAACTGGTAGCTTATGTCACTATAACAAGTGGCAGATAGCCGCTCTTTTTAGGTAGCAGTCACTATTACTTTAATCACTTTGTGGTAGCTAGCTTGCTGGGCTCGCCACAGCTAAACCATAAAATTGTTAAATTCTATTTTATGCTTATATTAAATTATTTTCTTTTCAAGACATTTGGCACATTACAGTGTTAAATGTACAACATCCCACTAACTTAATGCCAATAGCGGCTAAAATACCAGCATCCAAACTGATATCTGTCAGTGGAACATGAGTGCCATGCCGTTTCGACAGTAAGTGGCATATGCCAGTAGAAATTGGTATGTCAGTGAGGTAAAACACATACCTTTTTCTAGTGAAGAGCGAGAGTGCACCATCACAAGTGTTTCAGCACACATTGCCTTCATACTGTACGCCAGTGAAACAACAGAGGAGCTGCTGTTCTTTTGTGCTCCACTCAGATTCATTTGGACTGTCAAGGTTGAACCGTACGTCCATTGAAGAAGAAAAGCAGTGGTCACTTTGATTTAAGCTCTTTTTGAAAAGCTTCCCTTGAAAACTGTCTGATAAATTGAGGGTTTGTGCTATTTGTGAGAGGTTTGGAAGAAGACAGCAAAGACTGGTGTTAACTGGAAGCTGTTTAAATGTGTGTGTTCAGGTGATAGAAAGAGCTTGTGTGTATCTGTGTGAGCCTTTCTAATGTCATCTCCATTTACTGCTCCATTAACCTCATCTCATACCAAGAACAGTAATGATAGAATCATACTATTTATTATGTAATATCCAACCTATTAGACTTATGTGATTTAGACAAGATAAACATTTTGCAGTGATAAGAAAGAACATAATAATAATAATAATAATAATAATAATAATAATAATAAAGCAATGTAGCTTAATGTATTTAGAAGATTCTAAATACTTTTTATTTTATAAAATGTTTGGAATAAATGGTAAACACAGTGCTTAATGTTGGAAAGTGATTGAATACTTACAGCCCACCATCATCATAGCCACAGAGAAAATCTTCTCGCCATCTGTGGCCGGAGCGATGTTGCCAAATCCGATGGTGGTGAGACTCGTCATGGTGAAGTAGAGAGATGAAATGTACAGCGTGTCCTTGTTGGGACCGCCTTCCCACTGTCCTGTACCACTGGCGTTGTAGCGGTAAGGAGTCCCAATACTCAGGGCCAGCTGGTAGAGCCAGCTGTCCGTCTTGATGGTGTTGGTGGTCTCATCGATGACCTCGTAGTCCCCGATGCTGTACCAGATGCAGGCCAGCCAGTGGGCCACCAGACCGAAGACGCACACCAGCAGAACCAGGACAGCTGCTCCGTACTCCAGGTAGTGGTCCAGCTTCCGGGCCACTCGGCCCAACCGGAGCAGGCGGATCACCTTTAGGGAGCTGAAGAGGCTGCTGAGACCCTACAAAGAGAGACAGGAAGAAGATATATACTGCGATGTTGAGGTGAAACGATTGGTCGAAAATTAATTAGCAAATATTTTGATGATCAATTAATCATTTAAGCCACAAAAATGCCTAAAATTCACTTGTTGCAGCTTTTTAAATGTGAATATTTGCTGGTTTTCTTGGTCTTCTGTAATATTAAACTTAATATCTTTGGGTTTTAGACTGTTGGCCGGACAAAACAAGCAATTTAAATACGGGAACGTACGTTTTGGGAAATTGTGATGGAAGTTTTACACTGTTTTCTGACATTTTATAGCCCAAATGTTTAATTAACTGTTCAAAAAAATAATCTGATTAATTGATAATGAAAATGAAAGGTTTTCCTTATTGATTAAATGTGTGCAACTGAGATTGTTCTATATATTTGGTTGTACAAAGCCATATTTCCAATCTTACAGTTAAATTAAAACACTAGTACCTCTGTCCGTTCCCAAAACAGAAAGGCTGTGGGTCGTAAAACTAAAACAATGCTAAAAGATGCTAAATCGCTGTGTAGAGCTGAGGGGAACTGCAGAGAGAGGTGATAATTCTTTGTGGGTTTGTCACTACAAGCGACTCTTTTAACATTACATGTAGTCATTTGGCCCGTTGTTAATATGAAAAAATATCGATTATAGCAGCTTTAAAAGAAAAACATGGCTTTCCTTACTGGGAGTACAGAGTCTTCTGTCCGTGTCGTATTCCTGTGGAAATGTGAAGGCTCACGGAGATGACTTGCTGGAGAAGTAGATGTGACGACACCCTTCACAGAAACAGGAAGTCAGAAATGTTTTGATATTTATATGCAGTGTTCAGTACCAATGCCTGAGCCATTTTAGCAATAAATCAATCCTAAATGAAAAGAACTGTCAAAAAAAATCATCCTCCATTTAAGGAAACGGTTTGAAATTCACTCACCTCATCCACATTTTCAAAGGCATTGATGATATCGTACGGCAGACAGGACAGCAGGTCGATGACGAACCACGTCTTCATGTAATTCATTCGTATGAGCTTGGCGTCTGAAATGACCTCTCCGGCAGGACCCACAAAGGTGGTGTGGAAGTTGAGCACAATGTCGATCAGGAAGATGACGTCCACGACGCTGTCCAGCACCAGCCAAGCCAAATTGTTCTGCTTCGTCTTAAAGGAGACGTTATAGGGTACCATGATGGCGGTGTAGAAGGTGAGGATGAGGATGACCCAGTCCCAGGTGGTCTTGAAGGTGCAGTAGTGGAGGATGATGTGTGGAGGGGTCTTGGGGGCTTCCTGTTTGTACTGAGGGAGAATGTCTGATCCCAGCTGGAGAGCCTTTTTCATTGAGAGGGAACATTTACCATCATGAGTGCAGAATCACAGTGTAACAAGGAATGGCAGTCTCATAATAAATGTGAAAAGGGTGAAAACATATGGTTTAAGGACAGATCCACCCTTGGAAATATATGTTTTGAACTATATGAACTAGATAAACTTGCCCTTTCTACTCATACATTTCCCAGAATGCCCTTTGACAACCTGGGAGACTGGATATGAAGTTGCTGCTTTCAATTAAACGTGTGTATGGACATATAAGTGTGAAAAGCCCCCTAGTTTATGAAGAACGATGCATGTCTACAATCAGATCATTGCCCCTCAAAACTCAGCATGTCAATCAGGTCTATTAAGAATTGGTATTTTGGCCTCTTCTAAAATCAGTTTTTCTTTTTACGACTGTTGATGTCAATACAAAACAATACATACTGTGATATCATGTTGTATGTAACAACAATATGGACCCAGAAATGCAAAGCTCACTGTCTCCATAGATGAGATGAGACTGGATTTTTCCTTTAAATTGCAAGTATACTAATTTCTTGATTGGAAAAATGATCATTCTTTTAGAGACCCTAGATCTTCTTTTCTTTTGAAGTGGACACTACATGGCATTCAAAAACAAACTCTTCTTTTAGTTCTGAACGCCGCTCACCTCGGCCAGCCTGGAGGGTTTGTGGCTGACCTCAGTCTTGCTCAGCGGTGCTAACTGCTGCACCAGGTTGCGATTGTTGGTCAGCGCCCGCGTCAGTCTGGCAAACTTCGCCCATCCTGCTTGGAGACAAAAAGACAATTTAATGCAAGCACACAGCACAACATGGAACCCGCACCCTTTTTCATACAAACACGGATTATAAACTGTATATATAATGTTCATTATCCTCATGAATAAAACACTTTGAGACGACATTACTGAAATCTTAATTCAGTGGTTTTTCTAAACTATGCGATTGTGCATGAATGCATCATTCTGGCAGACTTTTCAATAAATCTGGACTTTTAACTGCATTTCTATGCAAAAAGGAAGACATAATAATAGGTAGACACATGCCCTAAAAATGTATTTGTGTAAAATGTGGCAGTACTGTATATTTTTTGGTACTATACATCACCCAAATAAGTGAGTAAACTCTTCTTATAGATAGATGTTCTTCTCTATAATTAACAATACAATATGATTCAGCAACCAAAGGATAATGACATTGTGACAGAACATATATTGTAAGCTCAGTAGGACCTGATGGTTTTTAAATACTTACTGTAAAACCAGTTAAATTGTGTAGTGTTGCTCTGTCGGCTGGAAGATTTTGTGTTAAAGTGGACTGATATTCTTTTATTCCCTCTGTATAATCGGTGCTTTCATTTACCGTCCCCGTGTGGCCTGAGCGTCCTTTGTTTCTGCTTGATGTATGTAAAAGTCTTAGTGGCACACTTTATCCCCTGGGACATCTCACTGCTTAGACCCACAGAGGCCAGTGTTCACTGACCCGCACACACAACACCTGGACAGTTGTATGTTACATACCAGGAAACAAACGTCTGTGAAGTCACAGCCACCCGTGTGTGCTTGATACTTTCGGCCGCACTGAACCCTTTCATGGTCTCGTTGGGTAAAATGGAGCTTTGACAACAATGGCTGGACCTTAATGAGACATTCACTTGATGTAAATGCCTGTTTTAACCCTTTGGTGTGTGGAATAAGACACGAGGCTGAACTCCAACAGTTTATCACGACTACACTGAAATGCTGAATGCAGTCAGGTGGAAACCATTTAGTCTAGATACAAGAATATGAACCGTCTCACCTCTAGTTGATTCGTCTTCAATCGGCTGTTTGAAAAGTGTAATGTCTCTGAAGGTGCAGAGGAAAAGCACCACCTTGTCATTCTCATTTCTGATTGGAGCTACCTGCATGTAAAGCCATATTGGTGTCCCTGTAGGAAACATGAGTAAAATGAGAGTTGTGAGAGAGCACAAATAAGAGTAAATGTTATTGTAAAGAAACTCACTTTTAATCATGCATTTGTTGATTTTAGTAAAAACATAGGACTCAATAGTGACACTCACTATTCTTTGTGTAGAGCAGCACCTCATAGAAATGGGACTCATAGTTATCGAAGGTCTGTCTGATTTTGTCTATAGTCTTCTTATCAGTCAGGTCACCATACATGAAACTGCAAAATAAATAAGAATACAAAGAAGCAAAAGGGAGCGTGTTGTTGTGTGCTGGTCATTGGGAAAGAAAGGAAGAGGATTAAAGACAGACATAACTAAAGTGGACTGAATACTGTGTCTAAATTTCTTTAAATCTATATCTAATCTATCTTGCTGCAAATCAGTTTTGTTTTTCTAGAGATAGCAAGATCAAGTTGTACATTATTTCTGGTCCTCTGTAGACCACATGAAGCCAACCAACATATATTTCTTAAAATGTAAAGCATCCACTGTATCTGTATCACATTCAGACCGTTGTAGTACAGAAAGCATCTTACTTGCAGGAGCTACTCCTGTGCATGACCTCAGCTCTGTGGTATCCGGACAGCTTGCAGAATCCATCATTGCTGTAAACGACCGGCCACTCCACGATCTGTGCATTTCCCAACAGGAAACTGGTCTCTGCAACCAAACATAAAAAATACAGCAGTCTGAAACAAAACTAGTCACTACTAACAACACACCTGCAGATTACACCTGGTGATCAACCTTTGGGGGTTTTTGTCTTTTTGAAACTGGACTGATTTTTGCTGCGGCGCCATTGATGGATATTTTTGCCAACCATGTTGTCAATTCCAATAAGAAAATAGTTGGTTAAATCAGATATTTTGATGTTTTTTTAATCTAAAGTTTATAAATAATGAATTAAAGAAAACCTCAGCATATGTGTAAACCTATATCTGACCTATTCTGTGCAATTATTTAAATCACTATAAAGCAAACTCTCCCACTAACATTCTTTTAATAACCACAAATAATGGAAACAAGATCATTAACATTTAAAGCAGCAGTAAACAGTGGTAATCAGACGAGTCACTGGGCAGAAGTAGTTGTTGATAAAATGTTTATGTTCCACCCTTAATGTTAATGAAATAGTGATGAGGAGCTGCAAAGTTCCTCGGCTTTACAACAGTTTGGAGGGCGCTGAAGTCTCAAGAGAAAAGACTGAGGACGTTTTCGCCAAATTACACTGAACAAGCGGTCTAACTTCAAGCATCTGCATATTTATCTTGAACGTAATGCTTGAGGGTCGGATGAGTTTATGTTTTGGCTTTTGCAGGGTTTCAGCGTCTGACAGATTCAGACAATGATGAATAAATTTGCCTAAAATATACTACAGAGGTGAGCAAAAACTTTTCAGACATTTAATTCACGTTGCACCGTCTTTCTTTATGCTACAGTTTGTCTGCCACCATGCACTTCATCTGTACTAGTAATAAAAAGCTTTAATCTCACACACTCAGCCTCGCTCTCAGGGGGGAGCTACTGCCTGCCATGCAGACTGTCAATCCAAAAATGAATCTTTAATGGCAGTATTACCTTTCTGAAATATAAACAACAAATATTACTGCAAAACAATACAATATTCAACGGGACATAGGCACCACAACCATAAACACAAATCACATTATACATCCCCTAAACGAAAAGCAAAAACACCTCTCTTAGAAATGGCTGCAAACACAATCTGTGCAAGATTGTTCTCATATTCACTGTCTCACTGTTTATGTTCTTATGACTGTTGAAATGTCAAAAAAATCAATAAGACAAATTCTCTCTCGATTGTCACTGAAAAGGCACCACGGAGCACATCATGAGCACTTTTGGGCTTCAAGGAAAAATCTATACATATAATATACAATAATATATAATATCGTCTGACTGACCAGCGTCTCTGCAACATCTGCTATATTGTTATTGTTATTTATTTCTTCATTTATTGCGTCAAGTGCCCAGCCCACACAGACTTATAAGATACCAAAACAAATCAGCCATTCCCTTCTTAAAACACAGCTCAAGTTTCATCCAGAAGAGCATTCTGGCATTTTATTAGAAAGAGTAGCCCTTAAATCATCATATAATGAGCAATAAAACATGAAAGTCTCACATATCAAACTAAGTATTTTCTGTTTCTATAGCTAATGGAAGAATAGGCTATTATAGCCTACTCATTTTATTTGATTAATCCAGGGAATTTGGACATGAGATTTATTGCATTGTTAGTTGTAGAAACATAACATTATAGGTTTTCTTCAGCCTCCCGTGCCGCCCTGTGCTGTGCCTTGACTGAGATGCCAAGTCAACATCCATTAATTCTTGTTTCCTTTTTAGAGTAAAACTCACCGCTGGAGCGCCGGACAATATTTTCCAGAAAAGTGTTCTGCGGAGCCACCAGTCCTCTCTTGCCCCCATGCATTATGAGGGTTCAGGACAGAGAGTCAGAGCTGCTCGGCGGTGTTGCTGATGTTAAGTACCCCCCTCGGCTGTCTGCCCGATCGGAGCGTGGACCACAAGAGTTAAGTTAACCAGTTACATGAGGTACTTCCGGTCTGAGCTTTTAAAAAATAAAGGCCTCATTGCCGAATATTTCAGTGTAAGTACAAATTGAAGCCTATTTCACGTTGAATCTGAGGTCACTTGTAATTATTATTCCCCAAAATGTCGTTTTCACTGCACATTTGCAGCCTCATTGGTCTACACTTAAGAAATCATTGGCCTGTATAACAGGATAAGCTGGGTCACAAAACATATAACAGACAATTTGGATGGATCTTTGCTCGCTAAATGAAGATCACGTTTCAGATATATCTTAAAATATTACATAAGAGTCACATCGGCCTCTACGATGAAAAATAAATAAAATAAATTAATTTTAATAGTATAGTAATAGTAATTGTATTTTGGAGGAAACCCCCCAGATTTTCCGGTGTTATTCTTGAATTGTTTCTGGTTTCTCAGATGAACTTAAATTTAGTTTTTGCTTTTGATATCGGTTATAATTTATTTGTATTATGAATATAATGTGATGTGGGCCTACACTCCCTGTTCCCCTTTTCACTATCCATAACTAATAATAATGTCCCATGTGGGAAAAAGTAAAAAATGTAACTGGAAAATGTTTGTAATTATGTTTGGTGTGTTAATATGGCTTCAGTGGTTGGCATTTATAAAATATAATTTGAGTAGGCTATTAGAGATATGCTGTCACCAGCATACCAGTAACATTTACTCAAGGTGTAAAGTGCAATTTTGAATTACTGGTACTTAACTTGATCATTTCCATTTTATGCTACTTTATAAATAAAGAGATCAATATTGTGCTTTTTATTCCACTACAGCTATAGTTTCTAGTTATTTTGTGGATTAAGGTGTTACATGCAAAGTTCATGCAGGATGACCACCGGACCACCCGGCTAAATCTGATCTAATCTTAATAAATGCATGCAAAGTTCATAAAATCACCCAACAGAAAATAAAGTAGTTAAATTATCGCGCTAATACACTAAACACTGCCTACGTGTTCATAATGATCCAATAAAATGATAGGCTTTGATAAAGCTTTGATCTGAAAGGTAGCATTCTGTAGCCTACAATTTTACTTTTGATACTTAAAACAATTAGCTGATAATACTTCTGTACTTAATACATGAGTAAGATTTTGAATGCAGGACTTTTACTCGTAATTGGGTGTTTGACACTGCAGTATTTTTATTTAAGTATAGTACCTGGACACTTCATCCACCACTGATTGGCGAATTTTTTAAACAGGTGTAATTTATTATAAAGTCCAGCAGGGGTGCTACTTGAACGTTTTGGACATTGGCCGACTATCACTAAGTCAAACGAAGAAGAAAGTGATCCGAAGAACAGGAATAACTGCCTGACGCAGTTAGTTTGATACCGCGAAGTAATGGTTAACTGTAACGGACTTTGGAAGCTGCCGTTCAAAATCCCCACGCCGGTGTACAAGGTCTGTGTTTTGAATGCGAAAAGCAGGTAGTAGTGAAGTGTAGGCTAACTGCTCCGCGCTGTTAGCTAAAGCACTGATATTTTGTCTCCTTAAGAGGAATGCAACGTCCGCCGAGCTCCACTTCTTTGTGAGCTCACTCGATGAGCGTGAACTCCATGTCCGCTTTTTAACCCAATTTAGCGTTAACGGTTATTTAAAGTCATGGCGAACGACTTTGTAAAGACTTTTGTACAGATGTGTAATTATCTCCAAGACCCCTGTCATGTAGCGAGGTTTCAAAATTTCTGCGGCGTTAAAGGGACGTTTCCGGTTAAACCGACCAAGCCTGACAGTGGACAGTCGGAGCCGGACTGTACCGGGCTGAGGAAGAGGGTCCAACAGGGGGGACAAAGCTCGGACGTTAGCGTTGGGAATGGAGCAACCGGGGATGCGACCGCACCGCAGGTTAACTGGATGCAGGGCGAGAGCACCGACAGGCCTGATGGTAACGTTACACCGGCAGCAGCTAGTGTCGACCCAGACACCGTCAGGGCGAAACCCCTCCGGAAAAACTCCCTGACCGGAGATGTGGGCCAAGAGTTTCTGATCCACAACAAGTTTCTGTTCTACCTGTTCACGTTTGGGACGGAGCTGGGCAACGAGATGTTCTTCATCATCTTCTTCCCCTTTCTCTTCTGGAACATTGACGCCCTGGTGAGCCGGAGACTCATCGTGGTCTGGGCCTGGAACCTGTTCGTGGGACAGTCCACCAAGGATATGGTCCGCTGGTCCCGGCCGGCCTCCCCTCCTGTGGTGAAGGTGGAGGTCTTCTACAACTCGGAGTACAGCATGCCGTCCACACACGCCATGACGGGGACAGCCTTACCCTTCTGTGTCTTCATGCTGACCTATGGACGGTGGCAGGTAAGACACAAACGCATCAAAGTGTCAAACAAAGGGTTCCCCCTTTGTATTGCAATGTTGCAAATCTACAGTGTCAATCCAGCTCTGTGGCAATACACAGTATAGAAATGGAAATGTTTTTATCACAGATTACTAGGTGCCACCTGATAGGTCTAGATTAACAGCTATCTCAATGCTAAGCCAGTGTTTTTCTCCGTCTTCATGTCGTGTTAGAATTCAGTGGTCTGGCCCTGATCAACAGGATATGAACGTGTTTTGATAACCCACAGGGAAGACGGCCAGATGCACCACAGTCCCAGACATCCAACATCTTTAAGTATATGCGTTTGTTCAGCTAAAATCTAAATTTAAAAAAGACCGGAGTTTAAGAAACACACAGGGCACCTGACCTAAGAAGAAGTCTCAGTCTCGTATGAAGCTCTACAGCCCATTCTGAATAACAAGAAGAGCATAAATCTGATAAGGTAGTAGTTGATGCTGTTGTGCCCCATACAAGACAACAAATATTCCCCTGTTAAGCAGTCTGTTGAGCCAAGACAGGGTGTGTGAGAGAAGTACAGGTGAAGAGTGAAAAGGCAGCTTTGGTTTTTAGATAAACAAAGACTCCCTGTTCTACATTGTCAGAGAGAGAATGGACTAGTGAATGTGATTTAGGGGAAAGTAGGACAGTCGGGGTGAGATAACCTGACTTTTCCTGTGGGTAAGATGGAAGAAAGGGGTTTGGGAGGGTTACTTCACCGCTGCGGCGCTAAGAGAGAAAAGAGTGTAATATCAGCCAGGTCAGTGAGCTCAAAGCAGTGAAACTTGTTCACCTACCGATAGGGCTGTTACAGTTTGGATTTTTAGCAGTGTAGCGTGGATGGTGACAGAGAAAGAGAGGACATGAGAGAGAAAAGGCGGGGAAAGTACCAAAGTCATTAGGCTGCTGTTATGTGCCATATACATTTAATCATTTCATATCTTCTGCTACTATGAACATTTATTTTACTATGTATACTGAGCATCTTTGGCGCAGAAATGTATTTTCAGTTGTAGTTATTTATAACTCAAGTTTCTTCAAAAGTTGAACGCCTAACCTAAATTGATTCACGAAGGGATTTGAGGAGATTCAGATCTGATAAGCAGATTCGATACTGAAATCCGATTGGATCGAATGCTGTCAAACCCCAACCCTAACAGCAGGCTCTATGTTGTTTGAAAAGTGATGCATTAATGACACCCAACGCATTCCTGTCCTTTGTTAAGTCCCATGTACTGTACATCCAGTATTTCAAAATTCTTCAGTAATCTCTTAGTTAAATCATCTTAAATGCTGACACTGATGGCGATCCCCTGACTTTCAAGTCTAGTGCCACCATGAGGTTGAGCTTTGTGGTTTTGTGAAATATCTGGACAACTATGGTAAAGGTTGCCATTAAATTTGGTAGAGACATTCATGTCCCCCTCAGGATGAACTGTAATAACTTTTGGTGATCCCTTACCTTTTCACCTCGCGCTATCATTTGGTCAACGTTTTAATTTGTCTAATACTACTACTACTACGGTTTATGACATTCCCATCAGCCTCAGCTGTACTTTGTGTTTACTGCTAATTCACAAATGTTAGCATGCTAACATGTTAAACTAAGATGGCGAGCATGGTGAACATTATACCTGCTAAACATCAGCATGTTAACATTGTCAGTAGTATGCATGCTGACATTAGCATTTAGCTCAAGGTACCACTGTGCTTAAGTGTACAGCCTGACAGCCACCAGACCCTTGTGTTTACACAGTGACCATGGTATGAATTCTTTCAAAGATATGTTTTCTAAATGGACTCTGTGCTGTGGTTTTAGAAAGCTAGTATTTCCGCTGCCTGCGAACAGTCCAGGAGACTTGGTGTAAATTGAGCATATTGCCATTAATGCCCTGCTAGGGACTTTGGTACTGTAGCTTCTTGTTCCCAAAATTCTGCTGTGTATTCTAGTCACAGTGAACAGGATGTTAAGAAAAATGCGGTTTGTTTCAGAAAACTCTGATCTGGTTTTTTGTACTTTTTGAAGGCTCATCTTCAGCCACCTTTCTAATATCTATGTTATTTTTTTAATGCCACGTCTTTATGCCTTTGTGCTCTCTCTCCCAGTACCCCTTCCTCTTTGGCTTTTGTGTGGCTCTCAGCTGGAGTGTCCTGGTCTGCGTAAGCAGAGTCTATATGGGGATGCATTCTGTTTTGGTAAGTATATTAAATAAATAATACGAGATAAATAATCCCTCACTGAAGTATGAATTAACTCGAGAATATAAAGTGAAGCTGCTCGACCTGGACACTTTGCCTCCACTGACACCTATTATAGTCTCAGCTCAGAATGGTAACTCAATGAGGTCTACCTCAGCTTGGTCAAAAATGTTCTCTAGGAAATGCAAAGCAACTGCTGGTGTCATTGATCTTATATTAGGCAACATCATATCCACCTCAGATGGCTGTACATGCTGGCATATGCCTGATGCTACATTTCATTCTTTAGTATATTACGGAGGACACCTTCAACCACCAATCTTAGCACCAGGTTTACATAAGTTCCTTTGAAATCAACCGTGCATATTTTACATTTCAGTAGGTGGACAGGTCATGTCTTTTTCACGTATTCTATCATAAATCCATCACATTAATGTGCATAACATACACTCGTGCCCCATTTTACGTGTTTATAACGTACGCAGAAGCTTAACATTTACGATTCGTGGAATATTTATCTGTAGGGAGCCAATAAACAAATCGAAGCCAGTAGATAAGGTTAGATTAGATTTGGTGGCCAGGCAACTGATGTTCGTACATATTGTTTATGTTCCGCATCCTCCAGTAGCAACGCTGGTTTACCAGTCCGCAGCTCACCTGATTTTTACAGGAGGTTTTATGACTCTGGGGAAAACTGTTGCTTAAATTAGATGTCTTGGTGAAAAGTGTTGCACAGCTCCGCCTACAGGACAGGGGGCAGCCAAGGTTTCTTTTTGTTTATTTGATGATATAGAAACTGATGCTAAAAGAGCTCAGACTTTATGTGCGTTACCTGCTGTGGATAAATCAAGCAGGTATTTTTTAGAGTGCAAATATGAGTAGAAAACTATTAAAATTTACTTTAATAGTATGTACTGCTGGTTTACAGTAATGTATGTCCCTGTGTTGCAGGAGGTAATTGCTGGCTTCCTGTACAGCCTTATCGTTCTAGCCATCTTCCAGCCAATTTTGGGCAAGATCGACAACTTCTACATGATGAACCACTACGCTCCGCTTGTGATTATCATGTCACACGTGAGCCTGGGACTTGTGGCTTTCTCTCTGGATTCCTGGAGCACCTCTCGGGGCGATACAGCTCAGGCTCTGGGCACCGGGGTAGGAGCCGCCTTGGCTACCCATGCGAACTATCAGCTGGGACTGCTGCTGGATCCACCGCTGTCCTCACTTCCTCTAACTTTACCACCAATGAGCAGTAGCCTGGTGGTTCTCTCCCTGCTGCGCTTCGTCATCGGAGTCGCTGTCCTCCTCGTCACGAGAACGATTATGAAAGCGGTGACTATTCCGTTCTTGTGCCGACTGTTCGGGCTGCCTTCAGATGACGTAAGACGGGCGAGGCAGCACATGAAAGTAGAGTTGCCGTACCGTTACATCGTCTACAGCGTTGTTGGTTTTAGTTGCGTCTGCGTGGTGCCTCTCCTCTTCGGGATCTTAAACGTTGCCTGAGTGTTGTGTGCAAACTGTCATTCGCTGCTGACATGTTCATCTACACGGTGAAGGAAAACAGCACTTGGAAACCTGCTTGTTTTGACACGAGACAAACTCTCGATGTCTCTGCACGACAGAAACTGATTGAACGGACACGTATGGTGATATTCGGTATACTTTGTGACAATATTCCTCTTTGTCATATAGCTCCATGGTTGTCCACAAACTATTAAAACACATCATTGAGCCACACTGTTGCACTGGGTGATGTGTTCCTTTTATTAAGAGGAGTATGGGCACTGTAGTTTATTTTGAGTTGATTCCACTTGAACCATTCTCAGGATGTAAATACACCAAATGTGTATCAATCCGCGGCTAAATGTAGTCCCTAACAAATACAGTATTTACTCCTGTTTGAGTATCAATGGCTAAGAAATACAGTACCTGGCTGTTTAGGGAATAATTTGGCCTTCCTTAAAAAAGGAAAGTATATATTTGTGACCCATTTTTAAAGATGTAAGCCTTAAGCAGGAACCAATGAGCTCGGGGGCCCAGAGCCAGAGACTGGAGGAAGTTGGAAAGTACTGAGAGACGGACTAAAGCATTGTCGGTTTCGGTCTTCTCTTGGGATTTGTTGACAACAACAACAATTTAGAACATCACCAGCCTTCTCCTTTTAAGATCCTCCTGTGATCGACACATTTAAGTGTTAACTGGAACATTGCAAACACAAAATCTGTCAGATGTACTGTAACGATGCTTGCATTCATTAATGAGGAATCTATTGTACATTTCCGTCATTTGATCGAAATATATAATATGTTGTTGCAGAAATCAATGAGAATAAACCAAGCCATGAATCGGTAATGTACGAAATCACTTCACTTCTCATTTGTTGCCATGCTTTAATCAAAACAGCCTGGAAGTAATAAAATACTGCAAGTATTTAAGCTCACAGGTGTTGGGGTAGTACTAGTAGTAGTAGCAGCTCTATTTAAATCTGAAAGACTTATGTGAGCAGGTCTGTGTTGTCATTACAATTTTTTTACATTACCATAGTCACCCGTATCACCTTTTTTGTGCTTGTTTCAAAAACGTTTGTAATTTTGGTCCAAATCTAAGTTAAGTATTCTCTGAATAATCATCTGAAAGCATAACATTAAAGTAACAGATATTTTGCCGTCTAGTAAAAAATCTATATTATTAATACTTGACATTTCTGCTGGTCATCCTTACACTACAGTATATAAAACCACTGACCATAGCACTTGTCTAGATGTTTTAATTGTTTATTTGTTATAATATTCCAATAATGGTTTATATAATATTCATGCTTGAGCACTTATACTTATATCATAAGTACTCGTGGAATATTTATAGGTCTATTATTACCATCCAGTCCCCCATCTTGTTTCTGTTATGCAAGAACTGTATCCTGTGGAGAGAAAAAAAATATGGAAACAAGAATCAAATATTCCAAAAAAGACTACCAAAAAAACAACATTTTGAATGGCTTTTATTTTGAGAATTGCTATTACTGTATCTGTCTTGCAAGGAAATATCATAAGAGGGCCAATCAATCAGCACATCTGGGATTTTAGATTGTTCTGCTTTTGAGTACCGTGAATATACTCATAATTAAAGCTGCAAGCAGCGATGAACGGGCCCGAGCACCTCCCGCACGTCGGGCCGTGCAGCACCCGCCACTTGATGAATTACTAAACACTAGTTTCTCTATTCTTTGCGTGTTTCACCGATGGCAGAGCTCAGCTCTCACAGACACACACATACAACTAGAAGCACTATGTCAGACTATTAAACGTGTCATTTTCTGATGTCGGTAGGTGGCGCTATGACTATCGGCGACCTTTGGCATATACATGCCTTCAGACCGGTATTGTCAGGTAACGTGAAGTTTGGAGCAGATTGGACAATGTAAAGTCCACTTTGAAAGCACTTACTGTTTGGCGGCGAAGCACAGCCATTTAGCCACACCCATTTCCAGAACACACATCAGACAACTAAATTAGTCCGTTGTGACGTGTGTGGCAAGTTTCATGAGCGTTCAAGCATCCCTGGCCCCTAAAAGAACTGCTTCCTGTTTCATGGCGAAGAATGCGTGTCACGGCAACGCCGTTTGATGAAAACTCCCAATCTTCACAGTGAAGCATCATGAACAACTTAAGGCACTGCTGACCAAGTTTGAGGTGGATCTGGTTAACCTGCAAGGAATAATGTATTAAAGTGTTGGGGCGAGGAACTTCCTGTTGTCACCGGGTGGCGCTATGACTTTGATGAAATATTCACCCCTAGGTGTCTTCAGGCCGAGAATCTAATGACGTGTGTGAAATCTGGACAAGATCAGATTATATGGAGCCGAGTTGCAACAGTTTCTGTCTTTATGATGAGACATCGAAATTCGCCACGCTGCAGTGGCCACGCCCTTCAGTGAAAACTCACAATACTCACTGTAAAGCATAATCATCTGCTTAAGGCTTAACTGGCCAAGATTGAGGTTGTTCTGCTCAACCCACTAGGAGCACTACGTCAGACTAGAAAACTTTGCATTTCCTGTTGTCAACAGGTGGCGCTACGACTATGACGGAATATTGGCATATAGACGCCTTCAGGCCGCTATTGTCATGACACGCGTGAAGTTCGGAGCAGATTGGACAATGTAAAGTCCCCTTAATGAGCACTTCCTGTTTGGCGGCGACACACTGAAAATGGCGGTCCCGTAGCGGCCACGCCGTTCGACGAAAACTCAAGCTTTTAACAACTTTGGTTCCCAAACGCCTCGAGATGGGATTGGCCAGGTTTGAAGTCGATCCGATAAATTCCCTAGGAGGAGATAGATTTTTAAGAAACACAAAAAATGACAAAAATGGCCTAAAAATGCAAATGGTATTCAAAATGGCTGACTTCCTGTTGGGTTTAGGGCATAGCTCCAATAGACTTTTTTGTAGGTCTTGGGNGGTGGCGCTATGACTTTGATGAAATATTGACCCCTAGGTGTCTTCAGGCCGAGAATCTAATGACATGTGTGAAATCTGGACAAGATCAGATTATATGGAGCCGAGTTACAACAGTTTCTGTCTTTATGATGAGACATCGAAGTTCGCCACGCCGCAGTGGCCACGCCCTTCAGTGAAAACTCACAATACTCACTGTAAAGCATAATCATCTGCTTAAGGCTTAACTGGCCAAGATTGAGGTTGATCTGCTCAACCCACTACGAGCACTACATCAGACTAAAAAACGCGTCACTTCCTGTTGTCAACAGGTGGCGCTATGACTGTGACGGAATTTTGGCATATAGATGCCTTCAGGCCGCGATTGTCATGACACATGTGAAGTTTGGAGCAGATTGGACAATGGAAAGTCCCTTTAATAAGCACTTCCAGTTTGGCAGTGACACACTGAAAATGGCGGTCCCGTAGCGGCCACGCCGTGTGACGAAAACTCAAGCTTTTAACAAATTTGGTTCACAAACGCCTCGAGATGGGATTGGCCAGGTTTGAAGTCGATCCGATAAATTCCCTAGGAGGAGATAGATTTTTAAGAAACACAAAAAATGNCCGCTATTGTCATGACACATGTGAAGTTTGGAGCAGATTGGACAATGTAAAGTCCCTTTAATAAGCACTTCCTGTTTGGCGGCGACACACTGAAAATGGCGGTCCCGTAGCGGCCACGCCGTTCGACAAAAACTCAAGCTTTTAACAAATTTGGTTCCCAAACGCCTCGAGATGGGATTGGCCAGGTTTGAAGTCGATCCGATAAATTTCCTAGGAGGAGATAGATTTTTAAGAAACACAAAAAATGACAAAAATGGCCTAAAAATGCAAATGGTATTCAAAATGGCTGACTTCCTGTTGGGTTTAGGGCATAGCTCCAATAGACTTTTTTGTAGGTCTTGGGATTCTACACCNGATTCCCACATTTCGTACATCTAGGTGAAACGTGCCGCAGGGGCTCGTTTTTCAAAGATTTGTAGGTGGCGCTATTGAGCCATTTTGCCACACCCATGCGCGAGACCCATAAAATATCAAATTTTTCACCACTTCTGATGCATGTGCAAAGTTTCAAGAGTTTTTGAGCAATTTTAGCCCCTCAAAAATGCGATTCTTTGGGGAGAAGAAGAAGAAGAAGAAGAAGAATTAAAGCTGCAAGCAGCGATGGACGGGCCCTCGCACGTCCCGCACGTTGGGGCTAGCAGCATCCGCCACTTCATGAATTACTAAAACCTACTTTCTGTGTTCTCTGCATGTTTGACCGATGGCAGAGCTCAGCTCCTACACACAAACACGCAGCAGAGCAGAGAGTCTGCTGTGGAGATTGTCATTTCCTGATGTCAATAGGTGGCGCTTTGACTATCAGTGAATATTGGCATACACATGCCTTCAGACCGGTATTGTCAGGTAACATG
>LKNJ01004271.1:14976-70050 GCA_002120245.1 Maccullochella peelii | reverse complement strand
TAATAATAATAATTCCTTCAGTTTCAATAGGGTCCTCGCACCGAGGTCGGTGCTCGGGCCCTAATTAAAGCTGCAAGCAGCGATGGACGGGCCCGAGCACCTCCCGCACGTTGGGGCATGCAGCATCCGCCACTTCATGAATTACTAAAAAGTAGAATCTCTGCTCGCTGCATGTTTGTCCGATGGCAGAGGTCAGCTCTTACAGACACACACATACAACTAGAAGCACTATCTCAGACTATTAAACTTGTCATTTTCTGATGTCAATAGGTGGCGCTTTGACTATCAGTGAATTGTGGCATATAGATGCCTTCAGGCCGGTATTGTAATAAAACGTGAAGTTTGGAGCAGATTGGACAATATAAAGTCCACTCTGAAAGCCCGAGGTGCTCGGGCCCTAATAATAATAATTCCTTCAGTTTCAATAGGGTCCTCGCACCGAGGTCGGTGCTGGGGCCCTAATAATAATAATTCCTTCAGTTTCAATATGGTCCTCGCACCGAGGTGCTCGGGCCCTAAAAATAGAGGCAGTGTAGCGTAAACCCTGTTTTCACAGTTTGCCAGCAGATTCCAGGAATCAGTCTTTCATCAGGTCTGGCATTTTACAGCAGTTCAGAAAGAAACTGACAGTGGACTGGTTTTTGATTTGACAGTTTAGACCCATTTTATGGTAACTTCTGTGAAGCCCCATAATTCAGATATTTTTGCAAAAAATTACATATTTAGGACGATCCAAGGACTACCCCTCCGTGATAACCGCAGTAGAGCAATTCCTAGCAACACCTCCTGGAAATGAGGGACCAGTAAGAAATAAATAAGGGATTTGTAAAAACTTGATGGGGCTTGTTCTTATATCAGTGTGTTTTATTTCTGCTTTTGTTTGCAAATGAGCCAATTGATCCTCTATGATGGCGTGATGTTTCTCTTAACTCACACTGAATAAAAAGTAAATCAGCCTGTTGACAGGCCCATGTTCCAGAAATCCAGCTGTCAGATGGCCCAGCATTTCACAGAATACCTTCCCTTCTCCACTTGCATAAACTCTGTTGTAGCTTGTCCTGCTGCCTACAAAGAAATACTCTGACATCTCAATAGACAAATCATCAACTGTGCCCCCTCCTTCCAATGATTCTTGTTTTAAATATACAAACTCTTGTATGGCATTTACCTGGAACATGCGCAAAAGCTTGGCATTCAGCAAAATTAAGATTAGTAACTTTAATGGGCCAGAAAGAATGAGCTTTAAGCAAATGTCATGATATGTTATGACTGCTGCTAATGTGTTCGACACCTCATTTGAACAGGGCAGACATAATGACATCTGAGCAAACATCTGAGAGGAAAGTCATACAGTAGAAAGGTTCGAGTCACAGACTAGTCACTCTTTATACTGCTAAATATATCCTGCCAACTCATTCTTTTCCTTCATTTTCTCTTCGTACCCTTTCTTTCTATTAACCTGAACTTCTCCATTATTATTTGGCTTTGGGCCCACACAGTTCCATGGTATTCAACAACCAAATTAAGCTCAATTGAAAAGTCAGGGCAAGACACCTTTCCTCCTACAGTATCAAACTTCTTTCCTTTTATAGAACTGTAAAGAATTACAAGCCACACCTACTGATGAGAAAAATACAAGCCACAATTCAGTACAGTGTCAGAGCACCTTTGACCATGATAACAGCTGCCACACATCGTGGCAGTGACTCAACAAATGGAGCTGTAGTGTCTTGCTGTGTAAAGCATTGAGCATCTTAAGAGCCAGGTATTTTCTCAAGAGTTGGTGGAGATCATATTGGACACAAACATGACTCCAAATAAATACTAATGTTGTTTTGTGTATTCTGAGTATGAGTAAGGTTTGTTCTGTGAGTGTGGGTGTGTGTGTGTGTGTGTGTGTGTGTGTGTGTGTGTGTGTGTGTGTGTGTGTGTTATTTCATTTGCCAATTTATTAGGTCCACCTAGCTAAAGCTAATGCAGTCTAATAAATACAACAGTTCTGCAATAAATCCTATAGAGACAGAGCACAATTAAGTCCCGTCCACACCGGAGGGGGAAACAATTCATCTCTCTCCACTGACTTTGTGTTGTGTGAAGGTACCTCCTTGTCACTTCCTGAATTGAGACACAGCTACTGTATAGTTTGTAGCCTGAGAGGCACACTCAGGGCAAAAGAAGTCACCAAATCACTCACTGTCCAGATTGTTATATGAGCACAGGATGATAATTAAATGCAGAAAGGCAACACAGATAAGGTATTAACATGTTTATCAACTCCTCTTTTGTCTCATCTGAACTAAGGTGGCTGGACAGTAAGAACACAATAACTGATTTTAGTCACAAAATGAAACAAAACACTGAGGGGCACCTGCCCTCTCTATCCCCAGTGAAAGTTACGCCCATGGCTGACTGTGTGAATAGGCAATTGTTTGATAATGTGTTATCAGCTTTGTAAGATGACAATATGCCCGTCTTGTTTACAGCTTGTTCTGCTTCCCCCAAGTGGCCAAAAATAATTTATGGCTGCTTTAACAAGTGTTGTTTATAGAATGTGAACATGGTAACATACTGTATGAAGAATGAACAGAGACATCAGTGTTTCTGCATCTTGGCTGTAGAATTGTGAATACAAACAGCTGATGTCACCTCTCACTATCAATATTTTGAATATTTTTAGGGATAGTGTAACCACAACATCCCTGGTTCTATTCTGTCTGGGGACCTTGGTTACATGTCATCCAATTGTATTGGGAACCTGCAATAACTTGTTATGATCTGAGCTACTTGACAGCTCCTATTTTCAGATACTAGGTGTTACCTCACACAAAGGAAATATTGTGATGAGGTGTTGTGTTAAGGTCCAATCATTGTTCAGCTTTTGAGTCCAGCAACTCTAAGTCTGTTAGATCACTGTCAGTATCCCATTCACATGAAAAGCAGGTCAAAAATGGAGTTGGTTTTGCATGAAATGCATGATACATACTGGTGGAGGCAGATGGCCGCCCACCCAGGGCCTGGTTCTGGTTCTGGTTCAGCTCGAGGTTTCTGCCTGTTAAAAGGGAGTTTTTCCTTGCCACTGTCGCCTAGTGCTGCTCATGGTGGTAATTGTTGAGTCTCTGTAAATAATATTAAAAAGAGTCGGTCTAGACCTGCTCTATATGAAAAGTGCCCTGAGATCATTTCTGTTGCGATTTGGTGCTATATAAATAAAACTGAATTGAATTGAATTGAATGTAAAGTGACATTTACCACAGCAGTTCTATTTCTTATTTTCTGGTTACTGACTGTGTGTCAAGTACATTATTGAGATGCTCCTAATGCTTTGTTTTTGAGACTGTCAGAAACTGATTCAACTCGAGTGATGATTGTTAAGGCTGTAGTTGTTAAGTTACTGTAGTTGTAAAGCAGACATAAATAAATGTATGTCTTGGTGAAAGTCTACCTGTACTTATTTTTTCTGATGCCGTTTTCCTGTGAGTGGAATATGTCCTCATGATGTTTGCCACGTCTTATAATTTTTCACTGTCAAAATATTTAGTAAGCCTGAGTGCAGGGACAAGGACTGTGTAGAAGACATTTATCATCGTAGACAAAGAAGAGAAGTACAGACACTTAGGAATAAACACACAGGATCCCAGACAAACACACTCATAGTAATATACTTTATATCCTGCTGATTATTGTCATAACAGATTTTCTTGTAACATCTTTGTCTTGTCCTTAAAGCAGTCATTGACAGAGACGTCCTCCTTGTCCCCTGCAGGCTGCAGCAGGGAAGCTCTCAGTGGACGGGTTGCTACAAATGCCCAGCTCTGAGCTGCAGGACACAATGAGACGCCTGGGCTCCAACTCAGAGGATCATCCTCACCTCACTGCTGCCCTCTCCTGTCTAAAGAGTGCTAATGAAACAGGTGAACCAGGAACGCTGGCTGCCCTCCATGTTCTGAAGGGTCATTCATAGGAACTGCGTAAAATACAATACAATAAATCAATAGAAATACAATAAATAGTATCAGGGTTTATTTATTCATTCTGTTTAATCTAAATTTTGATACATTATGTGATACATTTCAGCCATCCTGGTTGTACATTTTACATATTCCATGTTTTGAAAAGGGCATTTTCATATATGTGGTTTCTTTTGATACTTGACTTAAAATCAGAACTCTCAAAGCAGCATTACCAACCCAGCATAGCAGCTACTGGCCCCTAAAAGCCCCAGGTTCATTGTGTGTCATTTAAGGTTCAAGGTTCAAGGTACATTTATTAGTCATTCTACAACACAGGGGACCAGAAATACAGGTTCTCTGTGATGCTGATTCCCAGGAACCTAAAACTGTTCACCTGCTCCACCTCAGCTCCACTGATGTGGAGTGTGTGCCTTTGCCTCCTTTTTCCTAAAATCAACGATCAGCTCCTTGGTTTTGTTGATGTTGAGCAGTAGATTGTTCTCTGTGCCTGAGTTTTGACATGCATTTTTGCACAAATGTAGCACTGTGGACATTGTCCACCATTTCTTTCATTGTCATAGACCAGTGGCCTGTGGGCCAAATCTGTCCCTCCAGCCCAGCTGCAGTTTTCACTTTTATAGTTTGCATCAACCTTTTTTTAATTATTTTTCCCAAATCTACTGTAGGTAACAATGTAAATACAATGCTTCTTTTTAACCCCCAATAAATAAGACCTGAAACTTCCTGTGACACTTAATGGAAGGACGCCATTGTAGTTGTGCCTGTGCTTTTCCTGCTATAAGTAAAAATGTCTGCTGTGTAAAAGTTCAATAGCATTATGAAGGGATCTCTTCACGGGGAGTATGTCCATCCATTATCTATACCGCTTATCCTTTAGAGGGTGCTTGATTACAGCAAGCAATAGCAAGCTTTGTCAATGTCAGTAAGGTTTTAAGACGGACGGAAAAAATGTGAGACTTATTATTGTGCTCACATGGTGCATATTCCCAAAGAAAGTTGTGCTTTATCAAATTATCACAAACTAACTGACACAAAACCTGGTGACAGGTAATATATGGTGGGTACAGTGGCCATGAGAGGTCAATGCATTGCAACATGAAAACACACGCAAATAAGAAAACATCTTCGTCACTTTGACAACACATGCAATAACACAACCAAATACAGAAAACACAACCAAATGTAAAAATCATGTTTATTTGGAAAGCTGTAGGAGGCTCTCCCCGATATATAATTGTTTTGCATCTGAGTCCTCGTTTCACGGTGGTGTTGAGTGAAAAGTTAGCACAACCTTTTGGGTTTTATACTTGCATGCTCTTTGCTGTTTTACTCTGTGTTATACTTTTAAATTATATTTATTTACACATTTACCACTTTGTAAGTCTCTTTAGAAAAGTGCATAAACAAAGTCATACTGATGATGATGATGATGATGATTTTTTTGTACAGCTACTATAGTGTGTACTACACTAGTTTAAAACACTTGTTTACAAAGTTACTAAGCAGTTGCAGTAAAAGAGAGTAAACTGGGATACATTTCAGATGGGATTCCAGTAGATATATTTTAAATTTAATTTATACATAAAAGTAATAAAATTGATGAGAATGGAAGTAACCATCCCAACCATTTTTTTGGTAAGTGTGACAATATTTACTCATCTTCTACTCTTTGACTCAAGGAGGTGACCCGAGGCCTGACTCAGGCTCCTGCAGCTCTGAGCCCCAGCAGGACAGTGATGCCTTCTCTCCCATTAGCCCCCCCACCAGCTCTAGTAGCCCTTCTACCCCACTGCAGAATACCTGCACCCACGGTCGCTCCATCTCCATATCAGTGGTACCTTGTTCAGATGACGAGAGACCTTACATATCACCTGAGGAAATGACTGACGCCTTCTCCCTGGAGCTGAGCAACCCTCCAACCATCCAAACCTCAAAGACACGCACTGCCAAGCCCTCCCACACACCACCACCGCCTTCCCGCAGACTGCTGCAGCTCTTTCCCAACATTGCACTGACGAGAAGCAAGAGTCATGAGTCACAGCTGGCCAACCGCATTGAGGAGCCTGCTACACCCAAGTGGGTATTAGAATTAATACTGCAGTCATGTTTTTATGGTAAAGATGGTAGATCAGAGTCTCCTGTTGGAAAATATGCCTTACCTTTCAGCTGCTTAATATCAAACAGAAATAAAACGGACATAAGTCATTGTAGTTACGTATGTGATAACAGAAAAAAATAATGGAATATCACTGCTTAATCAAGAGATGCACTGCAAGGGCAATACAATACAATTTCTCTGTATCTCCGTACATACATTAGATCTTAGTTAAATCAACAATACCAAGTTAAGATGTCAACCATGAAACAGAATGTCCCCAATTTGAGTCTGGGAAACATCTCTCTCTTCCTTATTTCCCGTCATCCTTCCACTTGCTGACAAAAATGTCCCAAAAATACTTTTACAAAAGCATGTGTGATGCAGCTGATGCCAACCAGCAAATGCAAGTGCGACCATAGTGCTTTGAATTAACTTTTTTTCTTCAAGTGTCATCATCAGCCCAAAATGTCAGCTTTGCACACCAGATATCTCATAATATAATAATGCTATTTACCGAGCACATTCATGCTCCCTAGTGGATTCAAACATTGTGTTTTCTGTAAAACCACCCTGAGAACAAACTTTACATTATTAGCCCCACAACTGGTAAAACTGTATAAATAACAAAATTGTCATTAAATTGTTAATTTTGTCCAAGACGGTCTCCAAGGTCAGGGCTCTGACTTTCTTTCTGTAATTTGGCACTCACACATGTACAAATGAAGGAAGACAAATCAAAACCATATCTATCCCTAACTATTTTGCTATGGTTTACCCATTACCAATGACCAATGTTCTTTTTTCAGTGATTTGTACTGTGCAGCTGAATTGTCACAGTGGCTCAGGATGAAGTGAACAGCTGTATCTGAGAACTTACAGTAGTTGTTAGTTGCTCTCTGTCCTTGCAGGTCCTGTAAGAAGAACAAAGTGCTGGCTGCTCTTCATATCAACGGTAGTGGGAACAGTCCTGAGGACTCAGCACTGCGGTCCCCGCTGCTGCCTGCCCGAACACCAGGCCCTGTCCCAGCCTCAGCCCCATACATGATGCCTGCCACCCAAACCTTATTGGACAGTGAGTCCCCATACCTGATACTGGCCTGGACTTCTGCTCTCATTGTCCTTTGGTGCTTCTGTGATTGTGTTTAATTTCCCCATTGTCTCTTTTTGTGTTTTTGACATTCTACATTCTAATGTTATTCACAGATGTGACCATGCACAGGGGTTCCCCTCAGACATTGAGGAGAGACATTGGCCTGGCTGTAACACACAGGTGAGTTACGAACACCCCTATAGACCTCCTGCCTTGTTTTACAATAAATCCTTTAAAGGAAAAAGTGAACCATCAAAGAGTGAGCCTGGATGCAGCTGCTCTTTATTTATTTATTTTTTCACAGAGAACGAAAGAATGAAAACACCATTACAATACATGCATCACTGTCGATAACAGATTAAATCTAATGCTCAGCTATGAATCAAAGGCTCCACTGTAGCTACTGTAAACCCTTACCTCGAGTAAATCAGGTTGTAGTGTTGTACTTCCATGAAGTTGGGGGACTAACAAGAGACAGATTAAAAAAAGAATGGTCAAAATTGAAGCAGCAAAGGCCTAGATATCCTGACTTTTAGTGCTTAGTACGGGACAACAACACTCCAAAAACACTGGATCTTAAACTTTCTATAATGCACCTAGGCTATGGACCCTTCCTGGCTGCTTTCTGTTGTAAATTTGTAGTCTGCCACCCCAAGCCAGATAGCCCCAATGACATCACTGTGACATCATTAGAGTTTTTTTTCTCTCTTCAAAAAGCTCCTCCAGAACCACAGAAGACTCGATCCAACTGTCTTCACAGGCTGAGTAGGACTAACGTGTGTAAAATCTGTGGAGTGCCCCTTTAATGTTTTTTTCACACATTTAAAATGACCATTTCTTTTCAATAGTTTAGGTGACTGGCTGCTAGAATGACTAGTTTGCTGTATGCTTCATGGTTCTACAAACAGACATGTCTACATAGTATTTTGGACTTTTCCAGCTTATCATTGCTGTGGTTTCCTGCTAACTCCCTGTGAGAGTCTAGAATGGCATGTTGTGAGAATCCAGGAATTTGAACAATGCAGAGCGCTCAGTCTGACCCACTGTTTATCTTACCGGACAGTGAATGTTAACAGTAGTTAATTGTTGTGGTTTTTCCCGGGGAATGATTCCGAGCTTGTTCTTATCACAAAGAATAAACTCTCTGCAACGACTTCTGACTGCCTCCAGTGTTTTACTTTGTGAAACTTTTGAACTCCGATAGTAAGTCAATCGTATGAGAAGATTAAGTGTCGAAGAGGACGCCTGACTCCCACTGCTGGTCCGGGCCAGGCTGTTTCTCTTCAACATAATCTTGCCTCAGCAACTGGCTGAGTGACGTAGCTGCATTATGAAAAGGATTGCATTTTGTGGCCAATTTTTTCAGAAACCCACTGTAAATTCCGTGGTTACATTTCCCTTATCCTAAATGTGACTTATTGAAAACTGTATGTCCTGATCATGTTTTGATACCTCATTCTGATCCAGTCTTTATATGTTCCTACATAATACAGACACACTTAGTCATCTGTGTAACCTCTGTGCGGTGTCAGCGAGGATCTGCGTGGCAGGAGATTTTTATTATTTATGATCTTATTAATGGAAACAAATGTTAGAGGATAATGCCATTATGATAAAAATATATATATTTTCTTTCTTTTGCGGTCCTTTGTAGGTTTTCAACCAAGTCCTGGCTCTCCCAGACTTGCCAAGTGTGTCGCAAGAGCATGATGTTTGGTGTCAAGTGCAAACACTGCAAGTAAGAGCATGTAAATATAACCTCCCCCACTCTGTTTGATTATAGTACGACTTGTTAAGGTCTCATTAAGGTATGTCATATTATCTGTTCACAGGTTAAAGTGCCACAACAAATGTACCAAAGACGCTCCCTCATGTCGGATCTCATTTCTCACATGTAAGCAACACTCAACATAATTTTCTTCCTTTCACTTTTGATTTTCTAAATGAATTTGTCAGTAATGTATACTTATACATTAAGCATTAAGTACTGTATGGTTATGTCAGCTCATAACATAACGACATAACTGATGCATAAAGGAAGGCAGTTATGTTTATAGACTAATCATTTGGGTTCAGCTGAACACATTTCCAGCCACAGTGAAAGCACAGATGTTTGGGTTGATCACAATAGGAATGACATTAACAAAGTGGAATTCCAGCCAGGAGGCATATGCAAGGAGTGTGGTTTTAGATGGAACATGAGGATTTGATGGGTACTGATTAAACTGAAAATGAAAATAGCTTTCCTTTTTATTCCCTAGAGTCTCAGTTTATTTATTGTTACAGCTGAAAACAGCTCAGAACAAAGTGTGCTTTGTGATTTGCACTGAAAAAACATTTAGTCGTCTATTAAAACTGGACAATATTTTGTTCAAAGGCAAGTTTACAAAAGGATTGTGCGGCTTTTGTGGCCACTAAACCTGCACAAATAAATCAAAAAGAAACCGTGTAATTTTCAAAGCACCCACAAAGAGTGAAATGCACCCCTAACTGCCCTGCCAAGCAAATAGTGTCTCAGTGCTCCAGTGCTATTTGCAAGTGGCTTGATTTGTAAATCAAGCCAGTTCGGCCAGCCACTGTAGTTTAACCTGAGCAGATACAATGAAGATGTAATATTGGGTCAAGCTGCAGAGTATCCAGCTCACCCAACTTTTGGCACATTTTACAGAGTCTTGATAACTACAGATATTTTTCAGTTTTATAAATACTGTATAAATAGAGAAATATATTATTCACTCCTCCACCCAGTCGCTGCCCCACACTAAACTCCTATATCAGCTAAATGTCCAGGCACATTCATACATGCTGACAGCTCTGTCAGCTGAAGAGTGAAACACAGGATGGCAATAGAGGAGGTTGTAACAGCGCTGACTTAGCACTGGAGCTTTTGAGAAATTTTGTTTATGGCACATTTTCACAGTTTTACATGCACAAATTACTAATTTTATGTGAGGGAAGTGGGAACGGGCTGGAGCCGTCTGCCTGAGGTCTCCTGCTCCACCTCTGCCCTACCCCCAAGGCTGTCCTAATAAGTGCTTGCTTTTGTCTATCTCAGACTGTTGAAGCCTCATATTAGCATACACATCCTTCAGTGTGGATTTTATCTCCCATCACTGACATTAGCGCATTAGAAAGGGATCTTGTAATGGCCAGTGTGAACAGGAGGTATTATTACAGTATTGTTATAAGACAGATGTGTAAAAAATGGGAATCTATCTATTTAATATTCACTGTGATGTAAAATTAGCTAATGCTTTAATCTGGCTTGTAGTGCCAAGGATGCGCAGGGCAGAATCAGTGCCATCAGATATCAATAATCGGATTGATCACACAGCAGAGATCCCACTGCAGTTTGGCACTTTACCAAAGGCAATAACCAAAAGGGTAAGTACAGGTTTCCTTTCTATTATAATATGTTTGAAATTATTTTCTGGTCATCTGGAGCTGTTTTCATTCTCAAGGTGAGAGTTAAGGTAAAGTTATGTTGAACAGAGTGTCAAGGTTAATGTATGACATAAATGTGTCAATGGAAGGTCCTTACTATTATGGTAATAGAATTGTGTGTGTGTGTGTGTGTGTGTGTGTGTGTGTGTGTGTGTGTGTGTGTGTGTGTGTGTGTTAGCAGGAGCCTCCCCCCAATTCAAATCAGCTGGACTCCAGCAGTAACCCGTCATCAGCCACCTCCTCCACACCTTCCTCCCCAGCACATTTCCAACAGAATAACCCCCTGAGTGTGAGCGCCACCCCCCCACCCAACCCATCACCACAGGGCTCTCGGGACAACCGCTTCCACTTCCCAGGTCAACACCCTGTCACTGGTATCACTCACATACACAAGTCTTGTGTAATGTAAGCAGGGTTCCAGTAAGACAGGTTCTTCACAGCAGTATGTGATAGAAATGGTTCGGACAGAATGTTACAAACACCTCTCAGTATAATGGCGTACAGTTTAACAGCAGCACAAACTTCAGCCTCCAAAATGACCATGAAGTTGGATCAACACCTCACGATGGCACGATTCATTGGACTGTTGTATTAAACTGTATTACTTCTGACAACATGACAACTGTGTGTATTTTTCATTGCAAGTGTGATCTGGAGACACGATGATATAGTGTCATGATACAGTCTCCTCCTCTCCAGCCACCTTCCCTTTTCCCTATTCATCCATCCACCAGATGCCCTCAGACTTTGCCTCCTTTCCCCATCACCTGACTGCCCCACCCGGCACCTACACACCTATCTCTGCCAATGCTGCTTTGATTTTGACCATTCTTTTTATAGTTCTCATTTACATATTTCTCTGTTTCTGTTGTCCGACAACAACAAAACTGGTATCAAATTGTGATTTGTTCGTGGCTCATAACTACTACACGTTAACCAGTAGTCATTCTCAAGCTACACAGCTGCACTTCCCCCGTACACACAATAAGTCAGATTTATTCTCTCTGGAGACTGTTTTGAAAAGCTCAGTTTTTAGGTGAGGAAAAACACTGTTTAAGTCTGGAAGGAGGGCTGAAATGCAGAGAAAACGATTTTAACTTTAAACAGTTTATTGTGGATTTATTCTTAATCTGTCTTTCTTGAGTCCCCCACCGTTTTAATCTGAGCAATACTAAAACCTCTCCATTAAAAGATTACTACAGTTGTTTTAGATGGGTAAGCACTTGTTACCCATCTAAAACAAAAAACTAAAGGTAAAAATTGTTTTGTGAATTAATGTCATCAAAATCGTGTAGCAGGTTTTTTTCTGAAATCTTGTTATAGGGACCTAATATGTGGCGGATTGAGATCTTGAGACAAAAGCATTTAACATCCTCTGTTGTGAATTCATAAAGTAGCATGTTAAGCATTGATGTAGCTTTTTTGAATGATGGGAATTACTCTTGTAGTAGTGCAGTATTCTAAAGTTGTATTTTCCAACAGATGTTCCTGCTTCCACATATACTGCTGTTCACAATTCTGGCAGCTACTATGAGTCTGGGTAAGAGACAGCAACATGGGTACCATATAGGCTGATATTATCTTATCACATTTCATATATGTCGGCTGATAAAGTAACAAGAAATCGAAGTCAAAAAGTCCTGCTCACTACACATGTCAGTCATAATTCTAAAATACAAATTTAAAGGATCGTTATCACTATGTTTGTTTATGTTAAAATATATCATTTATCATTTTTTTAACTCCTAAATATCAATATCAAAAATACAATATCAGTCAGGCTAGTATGTATATGAGCTTAATAAACCTAAAAATATTTTTGCAGGTGGCTAATTCTTGTGGTTTTCCTCTTAGAATGTCACAGGTGGCCGTCACTGAGACACAGCTGACAGCAGCAGAACAAGGAGGGGTGAGTAGTGGCAGCCACACACAATGAGCTACATCACCAAAAACAAGAAGTGAAAAACAGCCTCATTTTCTTGTTTTGTCATGGAAATCTTATTTGCCTGTGTTAATCATAAGAATGGTGTGCTTATGTGGTTTACAGCACGTGTTAATGTACTGCTGTGGAGCAGACTTCTTTTTTTTATATCACTGACATAGTTTAGTCATCAGTGGTAGTTGGAAGAAGTCTTATGTGTGGTGTGTATCCTCTGTCTCTAAGCAAGTCTGGATTACCAACTGCATTAGGTGGGGAGTAAATAACTGTATTTTGGACAACCAAAATGACATTCCCTATGATTATGAAGTAATGATGCATAAAATGCATAGAGTAATGTATTAAAATGTATTAAATAAATAATAAAACAATCAAATTCTGGTAGCTGACTCAGACTTCTGGACTCCACTGTAGATCTGGAAAGACCCATTAGGGCCCTTACATTGTGCTCTATGAGCCCATGCTGCTAAATATGTACCGTTTTATTAACTTCAAATTTCAAGCTTTCCAACTTGAATTTCAGTTTTCTTATGTTTCTCATATTGCTTTTGTTGTTGCATTTTTTGTAAAGTGCTTTGAACTGAGTTTATACTAAAGTCAATCACTAATTAAACATTCAGTGTCCATGTTCACTTCCCTTCTCCTGCTATTTGTTACAGGAGGAGGAGGCAGAGGTAGACTACCCAGCTGAAGACGAGGAAGCAGCTGACCAGAGCGGCAGAAAAAAGAGCTTTTCCACTGAGGAGTGTGATGAGGACGGGTTGGACGACCTGCCTTCTTCCATATGTCGTCGTGGGACTGCTGGTCACTGGAGGGGCCCCATCTCTCGTAAGGCCAGCCAGACCAGCGTGTACCTGCAGGAGTGGGACATCCCATATGAGCAGCTGCAGCTGGGAGAGCTTATTGGCAAGGTGAAGACAGAGATGTAATACAGACACAACTAAGTCTTGGCATAAAAACATAAAATATCAACATTTGGGTCCAACACAGCTGACCCATTTGAGTGTGTGACTATCCAGGGTCGCTGGGGGAAGGTGCATAAGGGCCGCTGGCACGGTGAGGTGGCTATTCGCCTAGTGGAGATTGATGGCAACAACCAGGATCACCTGAAGCTCTTCAAGAAGGAGGTGATGAACTACAGGCAGACCAGGCATGAGAACGTGGTCCTGTTCATGGGCGCCTGCATGGCTCCGCCCCACCTCGCCATCATCACCAGGTAAAGTTGCATGCCTCGTCAGCTAAAAACTGAGATCTCAGTTCTGCTGTTATTCGCTAATGTTCAGTTTTCTATCATTTTGCAGATTATTTTTGTATTATTACATGTGATGTGTTGTTTTGCTGAATATTTATTTTCTGATATTGATTTGTTTTAGTAACAATATTGCATATGTTCTCTCTGCAGTTTCTGTAAAGGTCTGACTCTGTACTCTGTTGTAAGAGACAGAGGTCACATGCTAGACATCAATAAAACCAGACAGATTGCACAGGAGATTGTAAAGGTAAGCAACTCTCCAGCTGTGTCAGATGGACAGAATTATAAAGATAATGAGAATAAAATGATAAACTATCATTTTAATATCAATATATGATGATTTCTGATATGAAACAAAATATCAGATAACGAACTGATATTCATTAAAGCCTGAGATTATCAGATATTAGTTTATGAGAGTTATATCAGTAATTGCATAGATGTTGGCTGATGAGTAACAAGAATTTGCAGTGGAGATATGCCAAAGATATGCTGGAGGTCACACAAAGAAGAAGGAGGGGGGCTGTTGAATGCAGAAAAGTAAGAGAATTTAATCTGTTCAATATGTGCAAAAACGCCAAGCTTTAAACATGTTGCAATCTAGAATAGTTTTGTGTTTTTGGTGCCATTAAGTGCCTGTATTTGTGACTATATAAGCATAATACATTCACTCACTTTTCAGCATTCAGTGGCTCCTTTCTTTGAGTTACCACTGACCTACTTGGGAAGCCTTATATCACAGTTTGTGGATTCCTGAGGTGAAACAGTGTCTCTGTCACATAGTTTGTCCACCAGAGAGCACTGACAAGTTTATTTTAACTGTAAAGTGTCTCACTCAGTACTTAGGTTGGTAATGATTCTTTAGTACCCAAATTTAAGGGATCCCTATCAACACATTTGTATTATGTGTTGATGCTAAAAAAAAAACAAATATCGGCCAATAAATCTCTATTAGATTTTTTAACTCTTAAATATCAATATCAAAATCGGTCACATACACACATAAATGATAATATATAGTATATACTGTATAGTAATGTATAGTATAGCATAGTATTTAGACAAGAGAATGATGTATATATACAGTAACCTGGTATCTTTATTTCATTGTGGTTTTATACTTTTATTAAAGAGTCAAATTCATAGCTGACCTTTCAAATGATATGAATAAAAATGCCTCAGCTACCATTATCTTTCACTCTTTGTCATACAAATGTCTTGTGTTCAGCAAATCCACTTGTTTTACAGGGAATGGGTTATCTGCATGCCAAAGGCATCATTCACAAGGATCTGAAGTCTAAGAACGTGTTCTATGACACAAACAAGGTGGTCATTACAGACTTTGGCCTGTTTGGGATGTCTGGAGTGGTACAAGAAGGCAGGTAGGAGTGAAATCATTGCTCCAAAAAATAGATCTGTATCTTTGGTAAGCCATGGTTGTTGTATTCATTAGTGTTGTATATATATATATGCGTGTGTGTTTAGAAGAAAGAACGCTTTCCGGATACCTCAGGGCTGGATCTACTACCTGGCTCCAGAGATTGTTCGAAAAATGAGCCCAGAGGTGGATGAGGACCAGCTGCCTTTCTCCAAAGCTGCTGATGTTTATGCATTTGGGTATTGATTGATGTTGATTACACTTAAACAGCCTGCTCAGGTTAATCAACAAACACTCAATTTATGTTATATTTTAAAGGGTTAAAGATTTAAAGCAGAGTTCCTTAAAATTGACTTTGTTTTTATTTATTTGTCTTTGATGCTTAGCAATTATGATAGCATATGAGGCAGTTTCACTGTCACTTCGGTTTTCCTGATCTGATTTTTGTGCTGTGTCATTTTCAGCACAATCTGGTATGAGCTGCAGGTTGGAGACTGGCCAATCACAAAACAGCCTGTGGAAGCTAAAATCTGGCTAGTGGGCAGTAGTGAGGGCATTAAGAAGGTCCTGGCAGAAGCCAACCTGGGCAAGGAGGTCACGGTGAGTCTGTTACATAGCTCATAGAAGAACATGGCTGTGGCAACACCCATAGGAGGGACTAAACCTGGATATGGGTGTAGTACTCATTGGAGCCAGCAAATGTATTTTTATTTTCTAATTTGGTCTGCGGTAAGAGAAACTGGGTGGAGCTGAGATGGGACCAGCAAAAGACGACTACAGTTGCTGAGTGTGATAGGCCGACATAACTGTCAATCAAGCAAACGCTCCAAAACATACTTGTCTGTTAGCCTTCATATCTGCTTGATAAAATAGTGATTCTCAAAACCACTGCCACAGCACACATAAGACAAACACTATTAAAAAGCAACTTTTTTAACAATTCATTTTGTATTTTCAAGAGTGAAGTTAGTCATTTTTGAACACATTTCTACAGAGCCTGGTAGATATCAAGGGCAAATTTGTTCTTAATTTTATGGATCCATACATTTATGACCTGCTATAATACTCTGTAGGATCTGCAAGCAATTAATAGGAAATAAATTGATTGTAAGTGTACGATCATTATCATTGGTACCAAAATGAAACAGTTTGTTCCAGGAAACTAATTGAAAATGTTTAGAAAAGTATTCGGAAATTACGGATCAGTAAAATATATGTTACTGCACATTTTAACATTTAGTTAAAATTTTGTATTTCAAATGTATGCTCTTGACTTAGTATCAAGTTACTGTAACAGCAGACCATTTAAGTTACAGGTTACTGTGTGCACTCCAGTCAGTTAGGGAGGAGCATCCAGTGTCCTAGTCAACATTACATGAACTTTCCACCAACAAAAAGTGTGAAGAATGTGCAGCTTTCTTCCATGACAGAATTATGAATATCAGATGTAGTATTTCTACAGTCAGTCCAGATCCTCCCTCCATTGCTCCTCTTCAGTGCCCTGCCTTCTCTACTATCACTATGGAAGATCTTAGAAAGGTGGTACCTGCTCTCTTGATCCAGTTCTTGCTACATTCTTTAAAAGTGTTTTCAATTGCCTATCCACTGATCCACCTCTTTGCAATCTGGCATTTTCTCTAGCCCTCTTAAACTTACAATAGTCAAAGCATTCTAGACCCTTCCACAATTTCTAATTACTGTCCAATTTCCAATATTCCAATCTTTAGCAAAATCATTGAAATGATATGCCTATAAGCAATTTGTAGATCACCTGACTCTCAACAACCTCCATCAAACATTTCAATCACATTTCAGCACTAACCACAGTACTGTAACAGCTCTTCTCTAGGTAATTAAAGATCTTAGTGTTAAGAGTGACAGTGGTGAAGTTTCTTTCTTGATAAGAAACCAACTTGACTCCAAATTAAACAACAAAATAGGTCGTTTGTCAATGACTCCCACTCTGCCTTTGATACAGTTTAGGCTTGGATATGCTTGAAACTAACTAGTTTGTGCAATGTGTTGTTCGAACATGCCTAAAGGCAGAAGTATTTATGTCCTTCCGAACAGTGGAGCTGTCATTATTTTTCAAAACAGGATAATGGTTACCAAAAGTTACATGAATTGTCAGACACAGTATCACCAATTCTGATGAGGAAAAGTTGTAGGTGGAGGGGGTTTGAGACGCTGTTCAACATCTGATAAGTTGACATTCAGGGACAGGACCTCCATTGGTTTGCTTCCCACCTCCAAGACAGAACTAATTTCCTGTGGAGTACCGCAAGGTTCCATTTTAGGTCCTATTTTATTCTCATTATATATGCTTCATCTGGACTTATAAATTCAACATATTTTTTCATTGTTATGCAAACAATAATCAGCTGTACCTTCCACAGAAACCTGGTGATTCATGTTGCTTAAGTCCCTGCTGAACTGCCTTGAGGATGTTAAGTCCTGGATGGCTAAAACCTTCCTACAGCTTAGAGAGAATAACACTGAGGTCCCCATCTTTGGCCCTGCACACTCTTCAAGCACCCCCACTAACAGTCTTGGCCATGTGTCATCTTTGATTCTAGTTTAAAATTTGATAACCAACCAGTCTAAAACTACTTTTTTAGCACAAGCTTTTTCCACTTTAGTATTAAGCTTTTTGTTGTTAGCACAAGCTTGATCAAGTACACACAAATTTTCAATATTCTTTATCCTTTGTACCTGCTGGGCTCCATAGCCTTAAGTACAGTCTGAGCAGCATTATAATAGGAACTAGAGCCTCAGATACTTCTGCATTAGCTTTATCATTTACATCAAAATGAAGGTGGATGTCTGCTGGTGATGCAAACTGTCACAGTTGAATTGTAAGCTAGTAAACGGCCAACATATTGATCAACGGAAACCACAGTTGAAACATCCTGTATCATATATTAATCCTCCTCATTCAACAGGAGATCCTGTCTGCCTGCTGGTCCTCCGAGGCAGACAACAGGCCGATTTTCACCCAGCTGGCAGGCATGCTGGAGAGACTCCCCAAACTGAACCGCAGACTGTCTCACCCCGGACACTTCTGGAAGACAACTGAGTACGTATCATAGAAAGAGATGTTTTATTCATGATCCAGGGTGAACCAGCCTACAACACCATTCATACCAAGATTCATAAAGGAGTCTACATCATTTGATTTAGTCGATAAACTTCTGCCAAAATCTACATTTTCATGTCATGTTAGCTGAAATGAGATGGAGCTAAAAGGAACCAATATACCATCAGTCAAATGGAATTTTGTAAATCCTGTTTTTGTGAATCTGTGAATATTATGAAGCTGTCCTTCTGAGTATCAACTAATATAAATTATCTTTTCTAATGTGACTGCTATTTTGTATTTTGAGGAAAGATCTAGTTTAGGTATATTTTGCTATACCTAAGATGGTGTTCTAGTTGTTGCGCCCTCCACGCTTCCTTCATCTTTTCCCACACTTTAGTAGCATTTCTCACAGTCAATAGTAATATTGTCTCTTGTGTTTCTGAGCTTCACCTCTTTTTTTCTCCTCTTTCTGTGATTTCCTCTCCCCTGGGTGCCAACTGATCCACCTCTGCCTGTCCCTGTTGTGCCTGGTCCCCCACCTTCTGGTCCTCTGTTTACCTGTCTCCTGATTTCTGTCTCCTCACTCTGTTCTTCTGCTCCGGTGAAGGCTGTGGGATCATCATCACTGCCTGAGAGATCACTGCCATCAGGGTCTACATGCACACTGTCCATACATGTACAAATGCACCAGCTGACAGGCAAAGGTGCTCTTTAATACTGAAACATTATTTGGATTTAACTCTTTATATTGGACTGATCAAATATTGACAATATTATTTAAAAGAAGAGGTTTGATTTTCTCATCTGGAGCAGCATATCTATCTTATTTTCACTTGGTGTTGACATGTGATCTGTGTGTGGTATTGCATTCTTGTTATCTTGATTCTGCCCATATTGTGATCAAATCAAAATATCTAAGTTAGGTAGGCAGAGCTTGTGGGCAGGTGTATGTGTGTCAGGTCAAGGGAAGTGATGTGGGATATAGTACTCTTCAAGGGCCGCTAAGGGGAGGGTCATGTGACAGAGGGATACCGCTGAGGTAACCATATGCTACTTTTCAGTACTCTTTCTAAGTAGGCTAATGTAACTTAAAATGTAAGAATGTAAGAAATCAGTCGCAGATATTGTCATTTGATGAGCATTAATTGACGCCCATAGCACACACTAGATGCATCACACAGACAGAAGCAGTAGTTGAGATAGTAGCCAGGATGTGCTGATCCATGGAGTGATGTGATACAATTGCTGCTTTAAAACAAAGGGTGCAGGTGCATAATACAGTGGAGCTTGCTAGCACAAGTGTTACTTCGGCTATCACCGTCGGTCAAGTTACCCATGTCTTGCACTTTGTAGCGGTCCCTCCTCCCTGTAGCAATGTTGCATATGGACTCAGAATAATATGGACTGTTTCAAATTTTTCCTTTGCAGAAGAAAGGCTCATCTGTAGCTTTTTGACAGCTTGAGATGTCTTCTGGGTGCATTTACACCTGCATTAACAGTACAGAAGTATCTCCTTCTCCAGATAAGATATCCAGATACAGATTACATGTTAATACCAGGTACAAATGAGGTCAAAAACAAGTGTCTGAATTGGGATGGTTCTCTGCAACAGAGAACAGGTACTTCTGACTTTTACCTTCCTTCAGTGTGTGGGAAATGTGGGAAATAACAAGAAACTGAGCAAAACAATTATTTTGTCATGGTGGCTGCAATACGCTAAAGAACACGTTTCTGAAACTTTTTCAGTGGACATTGAAACTGCAATGGAGCTGTGACTGAAACGTCGCTGAGCCGGAGAACAGCCGGACTGCAGCCGTTTTCTGTATATATTTGGAAACCAAAACACATTCAAGAACTGACTATAACTATTCTGAAAACAAATGATAATAATACCTCACATACTGGTCATGTATCAGTCAAAAGCCCAGCCAAGACAATGACATTAGCGTCACAATAGCTGCTATTGAAACATCATACCTTTTGTCTTCGCTAACCAGCCTGAAATGTAAAAACTGAGAATGGAGATTCCTTTTGTTAACCTGTGTGCCAACATAGCTCCCACTTTCTAACCAAGCTGTTGAAGCTCTCTATGAATGTAAATCTTTATATCTATGTGTATGTCAGTGGACAGAGTGCCTTATTATTGTTTGATTCATCCTCATAGCTGGAAGGCTGCTGGTTTCAGCTGTTACTAGGCTATGACTTCTCTGAATTATTGGAGAAGTAATACAACATTTATTCCAAGGTTGCCAACACAAAATTTAAAAGATTGGTTCAACCAAATTGCAAAAATACATTATATTTCCATTTACCTTTAATGCTCTCCATGCAGATTTGTTTTATTATTCTAGGTGTTGAGATACTGTATCTGTCTCTTAGATTTCTGCCTCCACTCCAATACAATGTGGGTGAATGGAATTCTTTTCACAGCACTAAAAAAATGACAGTTAGAATATTAAAAAGGAACATCTCTTTGCAGAAACAGTGTCCTAGTTACTTTGGATAATCCACACAAAACTGTTGACAGGAAAGTCTGTAGATGATCCAGAGTAACCAGGACACTGTTTCTGGAAATACAAATTGCTGTTAAATGTTTAGCCACAGTAGGCTCTAGGAATGGTAATGTTGTGTGGTCGGTCCACCACTTTGATCCATACTAAAATATCTCAATAACTATTGGATTGATTGCCATGAAATTTCATTCAGATATAATTTATGGCCCCCAGATGATGAATTATGTGACTTTGGCGACTGTCTGACTTTTCATCTAAATATGGAGCAGGACAGTGAATTTTTGGCATCGAAAACAAAACCTGAACTGAAAAAGGAAACATTGTCATTGAAACATTTGTATTGGCACTGAAAAAAGTTGGTTCTATGTGAGAAAACAACGGCAGAGAGAAGCAGACTTACTTGCTGTTCAAGAGTTCCCGGTGAACTCGTGGAGGCCATCACCGTAGGTTTGTAGTGATGCCAGAGGCTTTGGAGCGGACGAGTGGACGGCAGATTCAGGATAAGAGAAGAGTGACGTTCTCTCCGTAGTATGTAGATTATGTCAATCACGCTCTCCTCGCCCCTCCCCTCAAACCCCTCCTCTCTATGCCAAAAAATATCTGCATGGAGAGATACCACAAGCAATAATGAGAAAATATGCATTACTGTAATTTGGGTGAACTGACCCTTTGAAATGTGTACTCTCCCAAAATATGAATAAACAATACCTTACTTTATTTTGATTGCCATGGTATAACCACCTTCATGGACCACTGCACTTATGAAAATGAGTTTATGTATCAGGTGACCTCTTGTGGGCTCCTAACCACAATGGTGAGACACTGCCTTACGCAGTACTGCAAAAATATTTGACATGATGCATGAAATGCATTAAATTCAGGCTTTTATAAAAAGCTGGTCCAAAATTACCACATGTTGGGGCAGCTTTGACTTTATGTTGCTGTAACAAATAGAACTGTCACATGACATCCTGTTTCAGTCGAACAAATGGTCAAATGATGCCACCAACATTGAGATTTAATGAGAGCTACAAGTGTCAACAACTGTCTATTTGTTCAGTCTTACTTTGACTCCTGGCAGGAGAACAATGAGCTGGAGGACAACACTGGAAATAATGGTTTATAATGGTTTTATAAAGAAACATGTGATATTGCCACAGGTATGTTTCTTTCCTGTGTGCACTCTTGTTCGTGATAGCAAACAGGATGTGGCTACTGTGTGTGTGTGTGTGTGTGTGTGTGTGTGCGTGTGTGCGCGTGTGTGCGCGTGTGTGTAGGTTGTGTTTCCTCAGGCAGGAGTACAATGTATGCTCACTGAATGTGTCTGGATGTAAAAGGCTTCACCAGTGCAGTGGAACCCAGTAAAACATAATCAAACAATGACCGTATGCATATATGTATATACAGTGCTGGAGGTTGTATTTAATATGCAGTGTTTGTGTTTGGTTTCAATTTTAGAGCATCTTAATTGGTACTTCAGTCATATTTATGTATTTCAGATTTCAGACACTGTGTCAACTGTTGTTGGTGGATGTGGGTTTTTTTTCCTTGGGTGGGGGCATTAATCTGTAGAGGATTTTTGTACAGGATGAGTTGATACTTCGTAAGCTTCTGGTCTGAACAATTGAATATATTAAAGCTGATCTCCAGTGGCTCAGTGTGCTCGTTTTGTAATAGAATCAGTGTTATGTATCAGAAATGATACAGATCATGATAATACAACTACATGTGCAGTATATGTAGATACAATGTTATAATATACAGTATATCTATACAAGCAGGTTGTAATGACCATCGATGTCAGTACCAAGATCGGAGCTAGTCAAATTAAAGTCAAGACCAAGTTTAAATGAGATTGTGACTTAGAATTAAATGTTACATTAAAGACCAAAATAGGAAGTAAACGGCTTCAATGTCAAAATAAAAAATACAAAATTAAAAAAAGATTGCATTACAAAGATGACAGATATATTTAAGAACAGGAGCTGTGCAGTTCATAATTTAAGCCCAATAAATTCAGACCTGTTTTGAGAATCATTACATGCACAACTTTTTTCAAATAAAACTGAACTGTACTTGGACACAGTGGTGCTTTGAGCTAAATGCTAACATCAGCATGCTAACATGCTCACAATGACAATGCTATCATGTTGATGTAGTACAGCCTCGCAGAGCCGCTAACAAGGCTTGTTACATACACAATGGGTCAAATGACTGTGTTATGGGAGAGTGGTTGCTTGTAGTGATAAAACCACAGAGAAGAGAAGGCCTACGAAGTGTTTTAGCATTTGATTTGGTTTTCCATCCTGCAATTTTACAGTTTTGGTTCAGTATCAGTGCTCTCACCAATCTTGTTTCCTGCAGCAGCAGGCAGCTGTTTTCAGTAAAAAAAAAAAAAAAAGCTCTGATACACCCACTGTACACTACCTGCCCAGCACTAAACATCACATGGACAAAGTTAGCAACTAGCTGGAGAACATAGTGGAGCATTTAGCAGCTAAAGAGCCAGTAATTTTTCTCTGGTGTTGTTGGTGGAGACCAAACCAGAGCTAAAAGAAGAGAAAATATTGGACTAACATTCATCAGAATCAGAATCAGAATCAGAATCGGGTTTATTGCCAAGCAGGTTTTCACATACAAGGAATTTGCTTTGGTGAATTGGTGCATAAATAAGTAAAGCAGAAAAAAATAGAATATGTACAGATATATAAAATAAGCCACTAAAAAGCAAGTGCTGTAAAAAAGAGTCAAGAACACACATGTTAAATACAGAACTTAGCTGTAAGAAATTCGAAGAATTTGTAAAATAAAATAAGCTAAAATTTGAAAGAAAACAAACAATTGTACAATAATATAAATAACATGAATATGAAGAACTGAAATGTGCAAAAGTTTACAGTTTACAGTATAAAGTGTGTCTTGGGGCTTACGTTAATATAACGTGTAGTACCCTTGGGAGGGCGGGGGGTTATGTGGGTATTGGAGTCCGAGTCACGGGGGGGTCCCGGGCCTTGTTGATGAGGCCAAAAATATCTTTTATTTCACGTTTAACTGGAACTAAGGGGGCTAGCCCAAACCATGAAACACAGCCCAAAACCAACTCAATGCACAGCTTATTACTCCTAGCTTGGCATCTCCCCGTTAGCCTCCCTTGAAATTCAGGATTGATTTAAATATTCTAATGATAACAATCAAGACTGTGAGCTTGCACCTGATTATATTACTGTGGTTTACGCCCAAATAACCCCACAATCTTACATCCACAAAAACAGCCTCATTGTTCATCCCCTGATCACCTTTGGTCTTCAGTCTAGATTTGCAGTCAAACACCCAAAACTCTGTAATGACTTGCCTGAAGAAATGTACTGTATATAAATGTAATGGACCCTTTAACTCATTATCATCTTTCACATGTCTTTTATGCCTCTTTTATGGACTTTGGTCCCAATGATTTGTGTTGTTGTGTTATTCTGTTCGTACTTTTTACTCCTTTAATTCAACATTTTAAAAAAAATTTCTTTTAATCTATCCATTTCATCTAGTTCCTGTTTTATTGTCTTTATAATTTTTGAAGACTGTAACTCTGTTTTGAGAAGTGCTATGTAAATAAAGGCAGGAACAAGCATTTACAGAATATAAAGTATGTCACTGTTGTCCAGTGTGGAACAACTGAAAGGGAAATTAAATTTAAGAGGAACAGAAAGGTTCCAGGAAGGTCTTTTTTCAAATAGCATAAGTATTTAAAACAGAAACAACTGACAGACAGAAGAAATAAGGTTTGCTGTGTCATATTCTTGCTTCAGGACACTGTCATTTCTCTTGACACTTGCCATATCAATGGAAGGTCTTACAGAGTTCAAAAAGCACATCTGCACATTGAGAACATCTGGAATGTGGAGTTTAATTTGGTATTGAATCCTTGTCTTTTAATGTTGACACTCATTGACACTATGGCTGTATCTTATCTGCAGTCATGTTACTGTTTTCTGTGACCTCCAGTCCACTCCTGTGAGGCACATGACTAGTCATTCATCAACTTCTCTAATAATGCCACTGTAACTTTCATTTTATGGTAGGGAGGGATACTATTGGTCACTAACCTCATATCAAGCAATCCAACAGTGTAAAAATACTCTATTACAAGTAAAGTCCTTCATTCTAAATTGTACGTAAGTTAAGTATTATCAGTGAAATATATGCAAAATTGTGTTAAAAGAAAGTACTCATTATACAGAATATCCCCTAGTGTGCAGTTATACATGGATTTCTCATTTTCTAATAAGCCATCAAGTCTAGTCCAGGTGTAGCTCTTTTCCAGAAGGTAAGTAGTTCAACATCCATATTGCCATAAAACATGGTAGGAATATTCATGGACCCCAGAGGATGATTTTAAATGATACTGGTGACCTTTGACCCTTCTTCTAGCTACCATCAAGCCAAAAAGTCACACTTTGGTCTTTGCCAAGGTCCCTACAAAATAAAAGCAAAGATTACCATGAAATCAGCTGTGGATATTCATGATCTTCAGAGGATGAATCCTAATGCTTACGGTGACACCCTGGCTTTTCCTCTAGCACCACCATTACACCAACATTTCAACTTTTACAGAATATATAAAAATCTATGAGCAAATATCCATTACATCTATTGAGCACATTCCCTGAATGTTCCCTCAAGCTTTGTCAGAGCTTTTTATTACTTCCCTCAAAGTTATCTATTCAAAGATAACCTGGTGTAACCGTTACTATTATCATCCAAAATATGAATACTTGATGCATTTACTAAGATTTAGTGAAGAGTAAACAGTAGACAATAGACATGGTTTTGTTTGTATCCAAAGTCCATACAGAAGCAGATAAACCTCTTACAGTCATCCACACTCAGCTCAGATGATTCACTTCCTTTTGTAGCATCCTGTGGTCTCCCCTTTCTATGAGAGAAGTTATTCCAGGATTTCAGTGAAAACACAGACAGGATGTAGGGGAACTTTTCTACCTTCTAGGTAATTACTGGATTCCATTGATTTTTATTTATTTTTATGAAAATTACCTCACAGAGTGTTGAAACCTGGACACTTATGAACAACAAGCACCAAATCAGTTAAATAAGCCAGTGAATGGATAAAAGTGGTCTGTATTTCACTGTATGTGTATATTTGAGCCAGAGGGATAGGCAATGCAGGATAATAAACCGAGCAGAGAAGGTGTCAGCACACTACTGCAGTATTTTATAACCCCTAAAACTGAGACCTTTTAAAACTCTGCTGATCCCGTTTTAATTTGAAAACTAAAAACTCACTAAACTGTGTTTTAGTGAGGAAACGAAGACATTTTAAAACAATGACGCAGACACGTTCGCTTCTTGATTGGGATCAGCCACAACGTGTCCTTCCCTGAATGACACAAACCAGTGGTTAATTCAACATTAATAACAAATTACAACATTTACTTTCAGTAACAGTTCCACCTGGTCGTCGGTCCAAGCAGAGAAATTTCTGCTCTTACTTTTCTCCATCGCTATTCTTCGTTCGTAGTATTTCATGCAAGTATAAGCAACCAACCGCAGAGTAGACAATCTGCTTCCTGTTCACAACCGCACATGCATGCCCAGTGCACGTGAATGGTCACGTGATATGCGTTTTCAGGCGTGTAGTATGGATGGAGATTATTTCTGAAACTGTGATAAAACACTTGTGTGTACGGAGATTGTTTTTGTTTTGAAATGAAAATGTATTAGTGTGGATGCAGCCCAAGGGAGTGTTCCCTTGAATTAAATCCAACTTTCTTGTGAAATCCCAGTGTATACTCACAGGGACAATGTTGAATGAGGATTTATTTGAAGATAAAGACCACAGCATGTTTGTACAATGTTTGGATTCAGACCTAAACATTCTACGGAGACTGCAAATTGTCATCTAATTTAAAAAATAAAAGGTCTTTTGCATAAAGGTCATGCTGTGGGAGCAGTCCTCTTAGACTTAAAAAAGGCTTTCCATACTGTTAACCACAATGTGTCACAGTCTGTCTCCCTGTCCCTCCTCTCCAGCCACATTTATGTTTTCCCAGTGTTATTCTCCACTAGTCCACCAGATGTGATGACCATGATTTTTTATTCTTGCCTGCTCCTTGTTGGATTTATTTGCCTGTTTGGACTGCCTTATCTGGTTTTGACCTGTGCCCTTTTGTATTAATAAATAACTGAACTGCATCAGCTATGCCTTATGTGTCTGCATTTGGGTCCTATTCCCTGTGTTCATGTTTCACTTCTAGCACCAGCTATGACACAATGTGCTGATATCCAAATACCAAATTTCTGATCATGTCTCACAATGGTTTGATTCGTACCTGTGGGGAAAAGTTCACTCTCTGTGTTAGTAGTATGGGGATACCCGAGGGGTCGGTTCTAGGTCCGTTATTTTGCATATCCTACCTGCTTGAGAGATGCCAAATGTATGCTGATGATAGTCATTTATACATCTGCCAGAACAACTAACAAGGTCGCTGACCAGTTTAATGAATCCTTACATTCTGTATGGAAATGCCTTGAGTCCTCTCACTTAACACTTAACACTGAATGTAAAAAAACTAGTTCAACCTGTTTTTATGTAAATATGTAGTGCTGGTTCATTCTCCGGCTTGCTGCTACTACTAGAAACAGTTTGCGGGCTCTGCCGCATCCCAGAATGCAAAGCACACCTGGCTACAGGAGCCGTTTAGCTCAAACTTGCAGAGTACACCTGGTAGTTGGGTCGGATCGAGGTCGCATCACAAACTAACCTTTTTTGGAAAAAAGGAAAATATGTGGGCCTGTCCTGTCCCAGGGAACCCTAGCAGGTTAATCCATCCATAAGAAGAGGGTTAATATATGAACAAGCTGTATGTTCCACCCAAAATGACAGCTTTACTGTTAAGTGTAAATGTAATATATCACTGCCAGTTCACAGTTAACTTAGTAAAAGGGTTGTTGCTCTGATAAATTCCAGCATTGGAGCCGCTGCACTGCATCCTGGACTATAGTTTACCACTCTCTTTTTTTATCTAGCTCTGGCTGATGTTTGAGCTCCATCCAACTTTCATTTTCTTCGTCACTTAGGGAAGGTTCCTTGTTATTTTTATGGCATAAAGTCCAGCCAAAATATGGACAGGTCGGTCCTGTAATAAATGTTGCACAAGCGAATCAGACTAATCAATCAGGCATCAAAGGTAAACTCAGAAAAAACGTTAGTAGGCATTTGCACATTTTTCTGTCTGTGAAAAACATTTCACACGTGTTTAAAACCCAACAGCCCAAACGGTGAATAAAGATGATAAAACTTAAGGAAAAGGCAACATGGAAGCAATTAACAGTAGTTTATGACATTTCTGGTGGGAAGACCAACCACACAAGTTTAGTTACAAATGTAAGATTTTAGGCTACAGTAGGCTACCTTTAAGTAAAACTTTGACTGCAGGAAGGAAGAGATAGCTATTTTAAGTAAAGGGTCTCACAACTTCTTCCATTGCTGAAGTTTGGGTAAACAACACATGCAAAAACTAATATGGTCATTTCAAGCAGCTTCAGTTTCCAACTGAAATGCATCTGGGAATGATTAAGTCGTGGATGGCTGGGACTGAGGCAGCTGTTTGAATTAAGCTATAAGCCTCAGTAATTTATGGTAAATCTCACAAACATGAAACAATATTTAGCTGCCTTTTAGTTTAGTTTCTAGACATAGCCTATTTGTTACCGTTTGTTTAGGCGTTACGTAACGTTTCTCTTGTGTAAACTGCATTGATGGGGCTGTCGTTATTTAAACGCCGCCTGCTGCAGGGAAATCGAAACCTAACTGTGGAATAACTTGTAGGCTATTTCGCTCCCTTTTTTGCAGAGTCCAGAGCACACTGCTGCAGCTCAGCAAACCTGAACAATTCCATTTCGGACAATGGCTTTTAATCAGCAGTCACCTTTTTATAACCCAGTAAGTGATTAAAACTTGTGTATCTTTTCAAGTCTTTGTTTTCCTGAAAAACGATGTGATGCGTCATTGAGCGGGCGGTAGAGAGGGCTGGGTACATCCGTTACTTTGCTGTAGTGAAAGACCGAACGAAATCGCTTGAACATTTCTACAATTTAAGCTTTCCCTGCTGCTCGGCAAAGTTATAGGCTACGGAGAACAAGGAAGAGAACAAAACATGTACGATCCTTTACGTATCATCAAGATCTGCTCTTAAATTCGGCTCACGCTCAACACACCAAACAGCACTTATTTCAGAACTATGTCAACTTAATAGTGCGTTCTCTACATGTTTTAATAATAACCTTTCCATAATGCGAGCGGGCGAGCAGTGTGAACCAAGTCTACCTTACTGCTTCCTGAATCTGGCAGTAGATAAACTGTTGGCTTAGAAATCGTTATGAGAGAAGGAAACGTGCCGAAGTGGTCGTGGTGGATGAAAATATGCAGAATGTGGATTAAATGAAAACCGAGATCCCTCCAAACCCAGCATATCTGATTCGCATTGTGCAACCAAGTAGAAATGAAGTGTAAAAGTTGACCAGAATCAGAATCAACTTTATTGGTCATGTATGTAGAATATACTATGCTTGTGTGATTTTCTTCAAACGCCTATTGTTTAATCGTAGGCTATAGTGAGAGACAATAGGCCTACACTGCTTGCAGTTCTGTGGATGAATTTAGAACAGGGATTAGGCTGCTATCATAGCCATACAGTGGCCTCAATGTGGTGTACTGAAAAGTAAAGAAAATATGACCTATTATTCCTATTATTTTACGAAGTGCAAATAAAAATACATATTTCAATGAACACAGAAAGCCAAAGAGACATTACATTTGTCAAGAGTAGGCTAGCCTACCACAGGAGAATCATGAGACTAATGATTCAACAGCAATAAACGTAATGATATTAAAACAAGCAATAATACAACAAACCACATAGATGTGCAAAATGTTATGAAAGCATTGAAAAGTTTATTCCAAAATGGTTTAGGAACATGGAGCCTTCATGAACCAGGTTGCTACATGGTCTATAAGCAGCAGCTTAGCTGGCCAGCCAGGTTCGCATGAAGACACAAGAGCAGATGAAACTGTCAAAATGAGCTATACTAAGGATCAAGTAGAGGATCCGTAACAAGTAATAACATTCATTTAATTTGCATTTTTTTCTATGTTTTCAAAATTCCATGGTTTATGTGAAGTTGATTAGTGAATGAATTAACTAAAATAAAATTCCTCACTAACAAAATGACAGTGGTTGGTATCTCTGTTTTAGACTTGGCTGTAGTTAGTTCAGCTTTTAATTAAATTAAAGATCTATTAAACCTCAGTTGTTTCAGAGAACATTATGTTCTGTGTTTGTACATGTGTACATAAACAAAAATACAGGTAATCAAAAGGTAAGCAATATTTTTAAAAGGGGGTGGTGAGGAGTTCTTGAGGGGCATTTCTTTAAGGCAAGTTTACACCAAAGATTCACGATGGGACGAGTTGATACTTGTCAACTATTCGCAAAAGAATGTGGTCTGCAACATTCTAGCTGAAGTATAAGGATGGACAAAATGGACTGGGGACAACACACAAGCTTGATTTATTTTCTCCAGTATACAAGCAATAACAAGTGTATTAGCAGTTAGAATGAAAAGCAGCTATTTACATGTTAAGTCCTGTCCTTTCTAGAAAATCCCCTTCACTGGATCAATCCATGGTGGTCTGCAGGAGGGGAAGTCCATCAGCATCAGTGGACGAGTCCTGCCTGGAGCCGATAGGTCAGACTGACCTTTTCATCATCATTTCAGCTTTGCTTTTCTGTATTTCTCACCTAACATTCTGTGGCAGTGAAGTACAAAATGTAACATTTGATAAAACATTTTAACTAGAGCCTGAACAATACTGGATTTTTGGGGCCAATGCCGATATTAGGGAGTAAAATATTCCTTTAGATATATCGGCAGATATTCTTTATATATAAAATATATACAGAAACACAAATTTTTTGCAATGATCCCTCAAATGTTATCAAACACTTGTACAAACATATGTAATGGAGGCAGGATATTTTACCGTTTAACAAACTTGATTGTCCAAAATGACATCAGTGCAATGAAACCGTAAACTACATTGGGTATTTTTTAAAAAGTGTGAGACATAAACTGAACTATATATTTGAGCTGGAACCAACTAGTTTGTATTTAATCTATTCTCTATATATGAGGCAGGGATCATTTCATTGGTTAACACCACACCTGGCTGTTAAGTGGGAGCAGGGAGAGGACCCAAGCGCAGACAGATGAGGAGGCTCAAGCAGGTTCTAAGGTTTATTAACAGAACGCAGGTACAGGGAAGGCAGGCAAAAGAGCTAAATGAGCTCACCGAACACAGGATAGATACACACGACACGACACGACACGACACGACACGGAACTCAACTCAATACAATGCAAAGAACCAACCAAGAACAAAGGAAAAGGACCGTTATAAATAGGGAAGAGACTGACGAGGGAATCAGGGGCAGGTGTGTAAAGGGGAGCAGGTGCAGACAATCAAAGCTAAAGAAACGAGGGCAGGAACTGACAGGATACAGAAAAGACAAGACTTCAAAATAAAACAGGAAACAGACAGATTAACAGAATGTAACACCTGGCATTCTATTAGTTGGGAGATTTTGACAGAGTTGTTGCACGAAAAAAATCTGAGAGCAGAGCAGACATTTTACAAGCGTACAGAAGCAGCCTGAGTGCAAGGAGAAGGGCTGAAGCTGGAGCACAGGACATCTGTGCAAGCAACAATATATCTGAGTGCAAGTCATGCTCTCAAATTGAAACACCACGCTCTTGAATAAAGATAGGATAAAAGCCCCACACATCTGGTCAGGTTAGCCCCCCCCGATGGCGCAAAAATGTCAGAGGGTACCGTAAGGTCATTTGCTAATTATTATTATTTGGGGATTTTTTTTTAAATTAATTGTTACCCACCCAACAGTAAAGTCCTATAGCTTGCAACACAACAATGCAAATGTGAGGCAGAAAAAAGTTATTAAGCCACAATCATCTCAATTATCATAAAAAGCAAAATAATTACTATTTTTTGTACACCAATACATGGTAACTTCTGTTTTTCTTCAGGTTCCATGTGAATTTACAGTGTGGTTCCAGGACCAATGCAGACATTGCTCTCCACATTAACCCACGGTATGACAGTTACCCTGGATATGTGGTTACCAACACCTTCCAGTATGGCAGCTGGGGCACTGAAGAGAGGAAGCAAAACTCACCGTTCCCTGCTGGCACTACCTTCAGCCTGCTCATCACAGTCTCCCGTGATTTTTACCAGGTCTGTAGGGCCAAAATAGCTAAGAATCTGAAAATGATCAATTCACCATTCTAGAAATTTCATTCAGGCAGATGTTATTTCGCTATGTTTACAAATCCTACTTCTTTGTGGAATTACATTTGTCTTTACATTTGTGTCTCTTTTGTGAGGGCAAAGCAGGTAATTTTGAGCACAACTTTATTTTCTTTTGCCTGCACATAAGTTATATGTTTTACAGAAATTAATATCACGCAAAGAATAATTTAATCTAAGCAAACAAAAATATAATAATCTCTCTCAAGTTTGAGCACTCTCAAGTTTCCCTGCTCTCTCGCTCAACCTGACAGTGTTAGAATGAGCCACAATTTCGGCCAATCAAAAATGTTTTTCAGTTGTTGTTTTTTTTTACTTTGTTCACAGGGTAATAATTTCTCAAAAATGAGACACTAATATAATTCCAACTTTTCTTTCTCCAGCTGAATGTCAATGGCTGCCACTTTATGGAGTACAGACATCGTATCGCATTTCACCAGGTGGACACCATCTCAGTAGCCGGGAAAGTAGAAGTTTCCTCCATTGCCTTCCAGAACCCTATGGTAAGGATGCTACCAGAATTAATGGAAAACACAGTATGACATTAATTGTGTTTTATGTACTGTATGTCAATGCTCTCGTTTCAAATAATCCCAAACATTATAGATAAATCAACATGAAGAGTATATGAGTATATTACAGAAAGGGGAATGAGATTAAAGGGGTTTTCTTTTGTGTTTAGTTCCCTGGACAGCAGGCATTTCCTGCTCAGCCGGTGTTTGCTTCAAACGTAGCCTATCCCACCCACGCTGCCTTCCCTTCTTGTCCAGCGTTTCCACCTCAGCCTGGATTCCCCTCGCAGCCAGGATTTCCTCCTTCAATGCCTGTGAGTATCATGCAGGGTGGAGTTAAAAAAATACATTTTACAGAGCTGCTCTAGGGCAGCAAAAACATATTGGTTGAGTTAGAGGGTCAGTTCACACAAAACTGCAAGAAAACCCAACATATTCACTTCACACAAGTGAACAATCCTACAGGGGTTTTATATACACATTCAATTATCTCTAGTGGTATCTGGCCATGTAGATGGACATGGTTTCATTTGTCCAGGTTCTGAGATATCTGTCTCTGATTTCTTATAGAATTTCATTTATGTGGTAAAAACAGGAGATATTTAATTCTAAGAAGTTAAGCTTACCAGTAATCTAGGTCGGCGTGTTAGCCAGCTACGTTTCAGAATTTGAATTAGCCATTTTTGCCTATAACTATGTAGAAAAGCTCATTAGGAGTTCCCTTTCAAGGTTTCTGGTGTGTTGTGTTATGTCTTGTCCTTGTTTTGATCACTCTTGTCTCTTGTCCTCAGCACAGGGAGCAGATGGGGGACGCAAGAAGTAAAATAGGTTAGAGGTGAACAGCTTTACTCATTGTTGAGGCAAATTCCATCTGCCCTAAAAAGATGTCTGCGGTCCCAGAAAAAGTAAAAATTGTCAATAAAGTTCACTGAATGGAGGGTACATGCAGTTGACAGCCAGGTGTTCAGAGAATCTGCTGAATCTCTCAACTCCTCTTCTGACTGGTGGTAGAGAGCCACTGATAAACACCTCAGTATTCAAGGAACTGAGTGTGTTCAATCGATCAGTAAAGTCTTTTTTCAGAATCTCTGATTGCTGTTTTACAATGTCATTGGTCCCTGTGTGCACTATGATGTTTTTCACAGTTGGGTAAGCAGCCAGAATATCCGGGATTCTTTCTGTCATGTCACAGACCAGATGCTTGGGAAAGTAGTGTATTTTGGTGTTCTTCTTACATCTTTAACAGCAAAATCTTCTCAGCCCTTTTAACCTTTAGCCCTTTGCTATCAGAATTACGCTCAGACCTTACCCTGCTGTGGGAGGATGAGAGGTTATGCAGGTCATCTGATGGAGATCCAGGCTCCTGCAGNAGTGGTTCAAATCTGTTATCAAGTTGTACACTTTGTTGTTTAAGAGGTTTGTTGCTCAATCTTCCTTTTGCAGCTTTCCATGGCTGTGTTCTGCTAAGCACAGGGGTTGATGAGGCACTCTGCCTGGATGGTAGTGCAGGCCAGCCAATAGCGTCACAAATCTCAGGGCGCTGGGTGCTGGCTCTCACTCGTCCTCCCATTTCCCAGGGAAATGATTTAATCTTTGGCTTTGCACCAAGAGAGTTCCACAGAGGACTACTACTTGTAGATTTATTGCCAGACAAAAAGCCCTCCTGTTTCTTAGTAGTCTTGTTGGTATTGGTTAGCCGTGTGTTAGCATTTTCTTGTCCACTTTTTTGAGTCCATGGTAAAGTGGTATCATTCCCACACGGTCCATTCACCTCCACATTCACTTCTAATCGGTGGATCTTAGTTTCAAGCACTGCAGTTTTCTGGAGAAGTTTGTGGAAGTCGTCCGTGGAGAAGGGAGGCATCTTGCTGCTAACTAGCTTCAGCTAATCCCAGGTTTCCAGTCTCTGTAGTTCAGTACAGTGAGACAGCAAAAGGCTTCTGCTGTTTGTAGGCCATGCTCGTGCAGTACTGGCAAGGTAATAAAAGTGATAAAAAATATGTTGGTAGCCTTCTGCGTCTTTCATAAATGAAACTCCCAGTGATTTATAAGTATCGAGGATCCACTGTCCATAACTTTTAGAAGAAAAAAAAAACAAGGATATCAAAAGAATGTAAGCAAAGTGGAGAGAAGCAGCAAAGCATCTGCACTGTAAGAAAGCAGATAGTTTGTGTAACATTTCCTTTTCTGTAACTGATTGTAAACACAGTTTACAAAAAGCAACTGCAGCAGCACTGCTCTCTACAGATTTGAACTTTGAAGCATGGTGCTTTTCTGTCCACGCTCTATCCAGCTCCATCTTTCAGCAGCAGTTTTATTGTCTTTGGTTTGTAAATTACTGATACTCAGATTAAAACAAGAATGGTTTATGAGTGTATTTGTATAATTCATTTTCCTATTCTGTCTATGTGCAGGCTGTTCCATACAAGAGCATCATCAGTGGTGGACTTCAACCCGGCAGGACCATCACTATCCAGGGGACTGTTCACCCCAATGCCACAAGGTCTGACTTAATTATCAATTGTTGCTGGATTTCACTTTGAAAGCAACATTATAGAAATGAAACAACATAACTTTACACTTCAAGACTGAGGACTGTGTATGTAGAGTAGTAGTTAAGAAAATGCCATACCAAGGATGCAGCCATGTGTGCCATTTTTCCAGCCAGCCAATAGCTACCCTAGTTGTTTGGACTCACCTGGACAACTTCAACCAGGCACACTCTGCATGACAGATGGTAGCCTATTCCTGCCCCCCTGACCTACACAGAGACCATACATCTGCCCCTAAACCACACATCGGGCCCTAGACATAACATTTGCCCTCAGACCATAAATGTGCACCTAGACCGTACCGTGCATGGCAGGATCCCCTCTGTGGTCGTGTTACTGGATGCTGACAAGGTATATAATTGCGTCATATAGGTCCTCAGTATATGAACATACAAATCTTTAACACAGAATCCTCAAACTGAAGTGAGTAAACTGAACCATCAGAATATTACTGCAACTGCTTATTATAGAGAAACAAACAGAGGACTCTGAATCTTTGAACAACTGAAATCAGCAAATTCAACGTTATGGTTTCAGGGAGTACTTTGTTAAATTGATTGTTTGTTGTGATTTCAGAGTTACCTGTTTGCCGTGGCAGTTGAAGCACTTGTCAGTTGTCACACTATCTAATTTCTAGCATAGGAACATCAGCCACGTCCAGTTGGTCTCTGTGCTGTTAATGCTTCTTTATATAAACCACCAAACCCTGTAGGCTTAATTAAAGTAATTATGGTGCTGATGACTTCAAACCTACATAACATCTGATCTCTCATCTACTTTACTCCAATAGCAGAAAAGAAACTGTGAAAGTGGATGGCTGTGTAATCCGAGAAACTACTCTTTTATGTCATCTCACTACTACCAGTAAACCAACGGGCAGGGGTTTTAAATTCTGAATGAATGAGCCAGATTTCCCTGCCTTTGAGTTGGCTTGATGGTCTCTGTGGATACATGTGTGGATTTCTGTGGAAGAGCAGAGTTGACATTTTTCCCTCAGTTGCAGAAGGAATCTTGAGACACCATGTTGATTTTGTGCACTGATACGTGAGCAACCTCTCCACAGTTGTCACGTAGCACATACTGTTTTGTTGCCAAAGTTTCGGTTTAAACATTCCCCTGGATATTGAGAACTGAAAATGTACAGTTAACAGCAGCAGCGCTCCCTACTTTCAATCTGGTAATATGATACTCTAAACAAGAAAACCAGATCATCAAGTTAGGTGGGATGAACTGTTGAACCTCCCCTTTGACTGCGACTGCAGTATGTTGAGTTATGAAGCATAATAAATGTACTACCCAGGCTTTAAGGGTATACAAGATGTAGGATGAGGATTGTCTGACATGGTCATGGTCTGTATTTTATCTGCATAAACCTCAATAGGTGGATGCCATGCCAGTGTTTGAACTGTGCACACAGCACATATGAAGAAATGGCTCCTACTACAAAACAGTTAATCCAGTCAAGTAGCCTTTGCTACTTCAGTTTTTCTGTGGCAGGGAACAGGAAGTGAACAGTTTTTTGAGCGCAGTTTCTCAGCTTTAATTAAGCAATCTAATGTTACACCATAGTTCTGCCCACCAGTTTGCTGCCCAGAGAAGCACAACCTCAGATAACCCTGAATCTCATCATCTAGAACATTTGCTTAGACTTCAAAAAGCTCCTGCACAACCACTGAAGACAATATAGAACTGTTTTCACCAGCTAAGTAGTAGTCCCTGGGACTAGTAAACTGACCTTTAGCTGTAAAAGCATGAAAGCATATATACAGGAGGCCCAGGCTCATGTTGTAGTCTTTCCTCTGTGTTTCCTCTCAGGTTCAATGTGAATCTTAGCCATCACTCTGGCATCGCTCTGCATTACAATCCACGTTTCAACGAGAACACTGTGGTTCGAAACACCAAGCAGAGTGAGCAGTGGGGCGGCGAGGAGCGCAGCGGAGGAATGCCCTTCAAACGGGGACAGCCTTTCACGGTACCACTACAAACACTTCACAACACTTCACTGATATTGCTATTTGTCTTTATATTTCCACATTTATTTATTCTTTTATTTATTTCTCTATATATTTCCACATTTATTTTCTTATTCATTTACAGATTTAATCTTTATTATGGCACTCCTATGACTCCATATGTATCTTCATCACTTGAGCTAAGTGCATAGTTAAACTAGCGCTCAAAAGATCATTGTGCAGGGATACAATTTTTACTCCATTGTTAATTGTTAATTAAATCAGTCATTTTGAGATTTCACAATTCTGAGCACAAGGTCACTAATGAATTCAATCGTAAAAGTCTGAGAATAAAGGAAGAAATCTGACTATACTCATTTGAAATTCTGACTTTGTTCTCTCTTGATCCTCTGGTATAGACTAAATGTCAGTGCAGATGCACAAATGATAGGGAATTGCAGATAGTGACATGATGTGAATTTGAGCTGGTCAAATCGCATAGGCATTGTCTGACTGATTTATATAACATTTCCAATTCAAAACATTCTTAAATAATATTGCCAAAAATTCCTGTTGAAGTGGATTCCGAATGCAAAGGAAAATTAAATAGAAGACTCCAACTCTCACAGGTTCACAGCAGGTCCAGTCCAGTTTGAAGCTACCAATTACGTCCTTAATAAGGAGGACAGGAGTTTTTTATTTTTTTGTTTGGCTGACAGAATTATTGAACAAATATTTCCTAGCATATATTTTCTACCATCTTGCAAGAACAGTGCATGATTGTAGTAGTCTCTTCCATCAGTATTCCAACACTGTGTTTTGCTGTAGTAGTTCCACTTCCACTCATTCACTTCCCCTCAGCCCTTGGTATTACATAACAACATACATCGCACGGAGGCCGCTTGGAGAGCAGAGGGAAAGCGGGAGGGAGATGAAAATGGAATGCACCTGCCATTCTTCACTCAGCCCAAACTACATGGATCGACCGCCAGTTGTAGTTTTAGTGCTATACTGCTTTTAACAAATCATCAGAAATACCTGCAGAATCATTTCAATGAGGCGATGGCTTCTTCTGCGGATAATTGCAATATGCCGGCACTTAATTAGCTGCCTTCTGATTGAGAAATTTCTGTGTGTGATCTGTATTATGATTATCATAACTATTATTGCTATAGGTTTATGAGATCTTGCAAAATAGCGATTTTTCCATGTGTTTACAGATAATGTTGGGAATAAAGAAATCACACAAGCTGAACAGTACAACAATCTAAGTAAATATTAACTGCAATTAGTTATATGACATTTTTCAATAAAATATCAAGCTATCAATGAGATTTTGTTCTGTAATTTTCATACGGAGAAAAATTAGCTCATTAGCTAATTCCGGCACATACATTGATGTGTAAACAGAAATGTTGATTCATGTGCATTGTCCCTGGTAAATAAATAACCAGAGTTTTACATACATTTGTTATGATCCGTTAGTCCGTTTGTTTGGTTTTCTGTTTTATTTTGAAGTCTTGTCTGTCTTGTTTCCAGTGTGTTCCTGCCCTCCTGTCTCCCTTAGTCTTGATTGTCTGTTGATTGGCCTCACCTGCTTCCTTTTGCACACCTGCCCCTGATTCCTTCATTAGCCCTTCCCTATTTATACTGGTCCTTTTCCTTTGTTCCCTGTTGGTTCATTGTATAGTTGCTACTGTGTTGAATGTGTTCTGTGATGCTTGTGCGTTGTTTTCGTGTTCCTGCGTTGGATGAATTTCCTGTGCTTCAGTGTTTGCCTGTATATGGACTTACCTGCTTGTTTGGCCGGCCACTGCCTACACGTGAGAGTTTAATAAATGTTTGAAACTTCTCAAACCTCTGTTCCTGTCTGCGATTGGGTCCTTCTCCTGCTCCCAGCACTGTGATGCCCTGTAACATTACTGCCACCTAACCATGGATGTATTTTCTTGCACCAAATGCACAACTGCAATCCATTGTGGGTGATCTACACCTCAGGAGTGACCATCATTGTTGACTCGCTCCCTCAGCCCTCCGAGGGTTCACTTTCAGACAAATGGAGCGACAGTTATGATGGCGGAGGGGATTCCCACGAGGGGAAATCAACGAGGGCATGCTAACAGACTAATGAAACGCATTCCCAGTTTCCGGAAGAGAGATCACTTTCTCATGTGGTCCACTGCTTCCCACTTGAGCCAGACATGTGTGTGTTGGATTTTGGCGACTCCTAGTGATAGTGATAGTATCAGAAAAGACACTGTGGCAAGTTTGACTGTTATCAGGGAGGGTCTTCAAAATATGTTTTTTTTTTTTAAATGTCCTTTTTTTTTTCTTTCAGTTGACTATCTGTTGTGAGAGTCACTCCTTCAGGATTGTGGTCAACGGGATGCAGGCACACACCTATAAGCATCGCTTCACTCCCGTCCAATACATTACCACCCTGGAGATCGACGGAGACATCAGTCTTACCTCTGTGATGGTGTAGAGATCCAGGACCTGCATGTGGCTGGTCTTAACATCTTACACATAACATGGTTTCGGTGACCACAACTGTTGCATTTATTACTGAATTCACGCTAATTGATTACTTTAAGTATTTACGGGATATTGTGTATTTGCCTCCTGTGTGTTCATACTTCAAATAATCATTCTCATTTTTCTATTATATGCTATACATTTCCTGAAAACAATGGTTCTTAATGGAAAAATCCACCAACAATGATCAGGTCCAGTAAGTATGAATAAATTAAGTTCAGTCTGGTTGAATTCGGTAGTCTGGGGTTTGTCCATAGGCATTCAGTACAATGTTGGCAAATAGTTAGGTGCAAGGAGACGAGACAAGTTTCAGACAAAGAATCACAACACTTGAACCCATAACTCCTGGATTGAACCAGACTGAATGCAGCTAACCAAGTTAAAATTTCCAAGGGTGGATTTATCAACAGTTCCATTGATATTAGAAGTTTTAAGAGTCTCAAATACAATTCCCTCTTAATTGCGTCATCACTAATACTTTGTGAAACATTGAAATTAAAATATAGTGTGACGTGTTGTAGTGTGATTTTTTTTGTTTGTTTTTTCTGCTGGAACCTGATTAGATAATGCACTATGACACTAGAAATAAATATTGTCCTTTTATTTCTAGTTTTTTATCCTTCACTTTATATGGTCAGCAAATCTAGCATAGCCTGTATGAACTGTGAGCTGTGTGCAATAGAATTATCTTGTTTTGTCATTGACTAAAGTCATGTAAAAACAAGACTAACAGAGTACAGCCATGCTAGCGGCTCTGTGAGGCTGTACTTAGCATTTAGCTCAAAGCCCCGCTGTGCCTAACACATCTTAGTTTAGTCTGTTAGCATGCTAACATTTGCTAATTAGAACTAAAGGCTGATGGGAAAGTCATTAGTTTGTAGGTATTTTTTTCATTATCCAAAGTGTTGGACAGATGGCTATTATGACCTGATGATGGCACTAGAAGAAAGGTTAAGGAATCACTTAAGTTATTAGAACAACATTACAACATTGACCTGCTGGTGGTGAATGTCTGTACAAATTGTCATCTTAATCTATCCAGTGGTTGTCGAGAGATTTCAGTCTGGACCAAAGCAGTGTACCGGCTGACTCCCTTGAGCTATGCTGCTGGCATGGCTAAAGACAGACTGGAGAACTTGGTGAAAACACCTGGTAAGGTTACTGTTGTGATTCAGGCACAACTAACTGGCCATCACCATTGTCTGTGGAATCTGAGCTGAAGTCTTTCTCAAGTGTTTTCTAAACTTATACTGTGCTCACACTACTACTTTTAATATTGAGTAACAGTTCAGACAGAGATCGAACAACTAAAACAAAGCAGCTCACTGAGCAATTAAACGTACTGATTTCCACTTCACAGTATCCCCCAAGTTGCCAAAGTTTTTTTGTTCTGTCAAGGTAGCTATCCTCTTTTTGAAGAACTTTTGCTGCCTGCTGTAACCACATGCTGCTATCCTAGGTGTGACAGCACATTGTTCCATTGTCCCTCATTGGAACCACCAGTTTCAGTTACAGTCTGATCATGAGAGTGGGGAGCTTTGAGAGACAGTGAGTCATGTGGGACATATCTGCATAAAAGTTAAGACATAACTTCCAGGACATATCTGTTGTAATTAACATAATGTGGGATAGTCAATAACCTTGGGAGACTGATTAGTGAAGAGGTGGTCACATCAATATTTCAAATTCTAAGAAAGATGTGTTAAAGGGGTTAGAACACAAGCTTCATCATTGAATTCAGGTTAATTCACATAAAGTGGAACATAAACTTTAGAGGCATCACAAATGCATACAAAGCTTGAGAAAGTGAAAGCAATTTAACACCACAATTCAAACCAGGCACTAGAAATTTCAAGTAAGGCTGAGCGCATCCTCAGTGACCCTGCTCACCCTCTATACAACAGGTTCCAACTAAGCTATCGGGGCAAAGGAAGAATTCTGCAAAGGAAAATAACAACAGCCAGGTGTAGCAGGTCTTGTGTTCCTTCAGCAATTAGACTGTTAAATGAGAGGGACAGTGCTAAAACATAGGATATCTGGGATAATAAAGTTTACCTTGACCTTGACCAATAGTATGTGCATACTTGTCCTAAAGGTTTCATGGAACACACATTGGAACATTGCAGTACAACCCTCATATTAACCACTTTGGATGAACACACATTTCACAATAAATACCAAAACACTAATTTAGACCATCTGGAAGCAAAAAGGCATTTACCACCTTAAGGATATGATTAGTGATAATACTTTTCTGCAATTAAAGAGACATTTTCAAAGAAGGACCCTTTTGAAATATGCACAAATTGATGTCTGATCTCAGCTTTATTCAAATCTACAAACCATAATTTATTTAAACCATGTGGAGAACACTTGATAAAGATAAACAATTGCTTATTTACACATCCAGTAGTTACAGAGCAACATTAGCATTCGCTTGGAGTTGTGGGCGGGACAGCTGAACACTGAGCTGAAACTCGCTATAAAGCTCCGTAAAGCCGAGGGGGCTGCAGATTTGGGTGGTAATAAACATTGTCTTCTTATTGGGATTTAATATTGTTATTATAAAAATATCAATTATAGCCGCTAACCTAAAGTGTAGACTGCAGTTATAAATTCAGTCTTCGTGATTATGAAGAAACTCATGATTACCTTTATGATGAAAAACAATAACTTGAGAATTTGAATGCAGAGGCTTGAATAGGGCCTCAACAAGAGCCTCTAGCATTGTGATCAAGACCCATCTGGGAGTTGAGGAGTGTTCATAGACAAGCAGGTGGCTACCTCGCTTGACACTTTACAGTATATGCCATCAACCTGCCAGGGACTGCAGATGAAAATTAGCCTGTATGGCTAAATCTGGCACATTTACATGATGGACCTGTATGTGCCCATGTTAATTAATGTGCATTGTCCTTCTAAAATAAAATAAACATAAAACATAAGTTGCAGTGCATCTTCAGTGAAGAGGGTGACATAGTGGAGAACATTTACTCAAGTATTATACTTGCTACTATATAACTTCTACTCTATATTTCAGAGGGAAATATTGTACTTTTTTCTCCACTACATTTATCTGACAGCTATATTTACAAGCTGCTTTGCACATATGATGTTGATATGATGATACCCAACAGTAGTTGGCAAGGGCATCACTTTGTGTTTAAATGTAGTGGGCGCATAAGGGCTCGGATGAAAGCACATTTTTAAAATAATCTTCCAATCTTCAGAATCCTGTTGGAATATGGAGGGAATAGCTGCTCTTAAATGTGTGAGATGTGAGAAACAGATTTAGGGGCATCGTTTGAATACCATGAATGGGATAAAATTTGCAGCAACTCTCAAATAATGTTGAAATATTTAATGGTAAAGTTCATACAATTAAAATTTTTACATCATTCCTCTCGACCCACAGTAGGTTGTATACAGTCAACTTAGTTTATTGACATTTGCTTTACTTCCTCATTGTTTGGGTTCCCACAGACAAAATGCTATATGTGTAAAAATAAAAATTGTAACCACAAAATTGAGCGTAGTTTTCCTTTAAACATTTTTTCTTTTCCTTGGACTCATTAAACCCCAATTTGTAGAAAAGTAAGCCACAAACTGGGCTTGCACATTTGATTAAGGTGACAATATACGGAAATGACCATAAAACATTGTTATTATACCAAATAAACACATATTCCATGTTTTGTATGGTATATGGGCTATGGGTGAACAAATATTTTTTCTTACTGCGTCATTGTTGTCCACTGTCCAATAAAGGCATAAAATCCCCAGAAAATAATATTTAATGTGTATATATATATATAATTATTTATTTTTGTTTCCCTAAAGATCATTCACTTACAGTATTTTATATTACATATTGATGTTGTTTATGTTTGGGTTCACTTACCCATAGAGTTCTAACTCCCTGTTAGACTGTTATGAACAAACTGTTATAAACTCCAATAAGATAAATCCAAATAGACTTTTTGATTTGGGAGGGGTAGTGCTGTGTAAATAAAAGTACTGTGATCACTGACCATAGATGTAGAACATATGAAAATTCACTGTATTTGAGCTGTTATGGAGAGCCCAGGGTTTCCAGGACCCCAACCAGAACATTAACATTCTGTAACCTGCTGCAAATATAGGTGAGAGGAGACTACTGCAGTGCATGCGCTGTGGATATGCCCCAAAATCCATCAGTTGTGGATTAAGATTCACTGTTATATTGTAGACGTCACAAGGTTGCAGTTTGTGTCCTGTCCAAAACTTCATATTTTAGGAGACTGTAAGATATTATGTGTTTCCCCCTTCGAAGGACAGGACTGATGGCACTGACCAATTGGATGGTAAATTATTCCCAGGTACTGGAAGAGCCTGAAAAGCCCCATATCAGGATTGGGTGACAGAGTTAAAATATGTAGCTGCATATGAAAAAGTGTCAGATAGAATATGTAATAGAGCAAAAACAATTTCCTCGAGTGGGGCATGTATCTTTTATCAGTGATCAAAGTGGGCCGGCACTTCTACATTCCACTCTTTGGTGTACCATGACTTTTTCTTGAGCACTGGCACTTCTCACAAGCTGCTGAATGGCCCTAAATAAACTGCATTACCCAGTAGAGCTGAACAACATGCAAAAAACACAATGTTGCGAATATTTTGACAGATATTGCGATTGCAATATGGGTCACGATTTTAGTGGGAATGGTAATTTTTGCATTTCATTTTCACTGGAAAAAAGTCTAAAAATGATGATGATGTGATTTTTGCTGGGGTCTGTACCAAACAAGCAGGTTCCCTTACACGATGCTTCATTTATAAAGGTATGTTGTGGCACATTTTACCTTAAAACATTGCAGCTCCTGCTATTTGAATATTGCACTTGGCCATAGGGCTGAACAATTCATCCATATTTCAATGAATTGTTCAGCACCTACTACCCAGGGGGCACCATGTGACGCTCACCTGTTCCCATTCTCACCTGCCTAGGGCATCCCAGCCTGATGACTTCATTGCACCACGCACTGAAACTATACTGTATATATGTCAATTATTTTTTACTCTAATAATTGACATAGTTGTCCCCATGATTTAATAAATTTCTGTTGTGAACATCAGCAATATCTCTTAGTAGGCCTATCTTTTATTCACTGTAGAAATTCAGAATGTAATACTTAATGATTTGCTGATACACACACCAACATGTGAATAAAGGGAGTACTGGCATTTTTTTTCCACTTCAAGCACTGTGATTTATAAATGCATGAGGAAAATGATGAGGCTGTAGCTCCAGTGTATGTCCAGCAGGGGTAGCTGGTTGACCGCCTTTAGCTGTTGTGCTGAAACTTCAGACCTGGACTGGGAGCAGCCAGCTTTAGCTAAAAGCCAGTAGTCTGCGGCTTCTGTTCCCTACGAGCTGCACCCATTAACAAGGCACCAGCGGTGCTCCATTTGCTGTACTGGAGAACAGTGAGTATTTCTTCTTCTAATAAACATGTGTGCCTAGAGTGAGGGGACACTCTTTGTTTGAAGACAGCAGTGTTGAGGCAGGCAATCAGTCGGGCTGACTGGATCATTTTCACAGGATCCCAGTGCGTTGTTCAAGGATTTGCTTCACGAAAAATGAGAGCAAAGAACTAAGGCTATAGCTAGCTATATTGCTCACCCGAAAGTTAAACAAACCCATAATGAATTACTGTTGGTTGGTGCTTTTGGAGCTTTTTCATTTGCGGTGGAATAAAAATGCAAATATCTGTTAATAAGTAACGTTACTCCCACCTACGAAACGGTAGCTCAGCTAGCTAATGTAGCCGAAAAGCTACACCTATTTTAGCCCTGTCATTCTTTTTGACTTCACATTGAATGCGGAGTGGGGCTAGTTGCTAAGTGCTGCTTTGTGTACGTTAGTGTGCCAGGTGTTAGCTAGCATCGTTTTAACCTCAACAGCCAAGTGGATAAACAGAAGAGAGCTTAAAACAGTACGCACCGTTGAGACCCTCAGCGTAATGTCCCCTGGCCCTGGTTATTATAACGTTAGACAGAACGTAGCATGTTATTAAGGTGTGTGTGTACTTGTGGTAGTTTGTGGCAGGAAGAGTCCCTGATTTTTGAGGGTTAGGAGGGACCCAGTTAAAAATGAAGCCAGGAATGTGTTTTGGTCCGGCCAAGCTCCTCCAATGGGCCTCTGTAATGAAAGAGTGTTGGAGTCAGTGATGTAGATCTATAGATTATAGATTCTACATTTTTAACCATTCTGAAACTACATTGGGCAGTACATTATTATAATACTGATATCATAACATGTAATTGCAACTAATTTAATTTCTGATGAGGTTATCAAGTATATATTAAAATATTGTTTAGATATATAAAATAGTATAGAGCCCAAATCGAGGTATTTAAATTGCTTGTTTTGGCTGAAAAACTGTCCAAAACCTAATCATACTCGCTTTACAATTATATTAAATAGAAAAGCAGCAAAACCTCACATTTGAAGAATTTGAACCAAAGAATGTTGGGTGATATAACGATACTTTGAGACGATATAAATTGTCAGACTGCTCCAGCTGAGTGAAATGATCAAAAAAACCATCACATATTGACATTACTAATTCTAAAGTTCATGTGTGTAAATATCTTATGAAAGCACCAAAAGTCATCCTCAGAATATTTTCACATCAATAATGTGAAGGTATTTAGTTTTTGTCAATGTTGTCAACAGTTTTTCATTCATATTATTTAGTATTTAGAGTTTGACACAGTTTGCTCTCCCTGTCTTTCTCCCCAGGGGATTCGTCCCTGTTGGTCACAACAAAAGCACCTGAGCTGAACTGGACCTCCAGCTCTAGGGAAAATAGAGCCAGCTATAACTGCAGAGTTTAGTTTGTCACCATGTTTAATCTGATGAAAAAGGATAAGGAGAGGGAAGGAAGTAGGAAGGAGAAGAAAGATAAAAAGGAGAGGATGTCTGCAGCAGAGCTGCGCAGCTTGGAAGAGATGAGCATGCGGCGTGGCTTCTTCAACCTGAAGAGGGAGGCCAAGCGGGAGTCCAAGAACAAACTGGAGATCTCCAACCCCATTCCCATCAAAGTGGCCAGCAGCAACGAGCTCACCCTCACTGACATTGAATCGGATGGCATGAGCAACCGAAGCAGCATGGTTCTGGATGACCAGCTGAGCGCTGCCAGCTCCACTGATGACCTGAAGGGGGAAGGTGGAGGAGGACATGACGGACACCGCAGCTCAGTACGGGATCGTGTGGCTCACTTTGGTTCACTTGCCAAGCAGAACTCCTCGCAGGTGGGTCAGATGATGAAACGCTTCTCCTTTTCCCAGAGGAGCAAAGAGGAGAGCCCTTCAGAGGGCTCCACCCCCTCAGGCCAGAACTCTGCTGCCCCATCCCCGCAGGTGGAGAGCAAAGTTTTCAGCATGCTCCGCAAGCACAGCCTCAAGCAGCAGCCTGGAGCATCAGCCCCCCAAAAAGTCTGCATCCCTGAAGTGGTCGACAAGACCTTCCCTGCACAGCTGCAGCTGCCGGCTGTGGTCGCACCGAGTGCACCAGAAACACGTGAGCTGGAGCTCCAACGCCGCAACACTGGCGACTTTGGATTCTCCTTGCGTCGTACCACTATGCTGGACCGCAGCCCTGATGGAGGAGTGTACAGGCGTGTGGTCCACTTTGCGGAGCCTGGCGCCGGTACCAAGGACCTGGCGCTGGGACTGGTTCCGGGCGACAGGCTGGTGGAGATAAACGGACGGAATGTGGAGAGCAAGAGCAGGGACGAGATAGTGGAGATGATCCGTCAGTCGGGAGACACGGTGAGGCTGAAGGTGCAGCCCATCCTGGAGCTGAGTGAGCTGAGCCGCTGCTGGCTGAGGAACACCGAGGGGCTGCGCAGGGAGGCCAGACATGTAAGCAGCTTGTCCACTCACTATGTACAGACAGATACAGGTCACCGGTACACTCTCTTTGGCGCTCTGTTTTGATATCTTGGTTGACTGTCTTTCAATCTAAAATCTTTCAATGTTTACTCACTATTTTTCACGTGCCCACTGTCAGACATGTCCCAGATTGTCAGGGATGCAGTATTTGTCTTCAGCTTTATTGACGAGCAGTTTGTAAGACATGATATTTAAGTGTCTGATCATGATGTGGGAGATGACGTTTGCTGGATGCCAGTAAAGTCAAGGTGTTCTGCTATTTGTTGCTTTTATTGGTTTGACAAGTGAGCTTCAAGACTGCATTAATTAAAAGAAGATCAATGTTTTATGTGTTTCCACTCTTGCTTTGGCTTTACAAAGCATTTGTTAAATTTGTGCTTTTTTGCAGAGAACGGATTTTTTTTGACATTACTGTAAATTCTGTGATAATTTTTTCGATTGCATGAGTTTTTTTTTCTGATCTTGCTGTGGCAGCCTGCCATGGCAGAAAGCCGCGTCACCAGTGTACATAGTTACTGATGCCTACATCGTTACCACAGCAACCCATGCAGATAGGTTGGTGATGTCTGGACACACAAATCCGATCTGATCACTTGCAAATACAATCTGTCTTAAAGACCTGATTTGAGATACAAATCTGATTTACCTGCAGTCTGAACTAAGCCTTAGATGCTGGTGTGTCAACCACGTGGATACAATCCTGAAATTGCCAGAAGCATGCCAGTACATCAAGTTCATCAAATATGTTGAACTGCTTCAAGTGCTATATTTAGAAACAAAAAAAGAAAAGAGAGATTCTTTATTTCAGTTTTCATGTCTGCAATGGAAGATGTGTAGAGTTTCTGCTGTCCTGTGTTGATGGGGAGCTCGTTCCACCATTATGGAGCCAGGTCCGCAAACAGTTGTGATTTTGTTGAGCGCTGGGCCCCCCTCGTAGCGAGGGAGTAGCAATCCGATTGATTGTGTCTGTCTAACCACAACAGAGAGAGCAGACAATGATGAAACCTTGCACTCTGACTAAAACAGTTTAGCCTTGTTCAGACTGCCAGCCCAAATCTGTTTTATGGCATATCCAGATTGTATCCAGATTGATTTTAGAAAGTCTGAGATATTCTACAGGTATGGAAAGAGAAGATGGAGAAGGCAACAATGGTCTACTATGGTAATCGTCTTCTATGTCTTCTTATCATTGGATAAATGGATCAAAACAAATATCTGTAATAACAGAACAAAACCTCACAGGTAATCAATGCCATCCACCATCTTGCTCCTACTGTTTACTTTCGTTGATGATGCATCCTTGATTACAATGATTCCGCTCAAAACTGGTGGAAACGTGGGCTGGTTCGCTAGATAGAACCAAGGTTCCAAGAATCCTGAACGGAACAGGTTCCAGAACCAGAGCTCATTTGGTGGAAAGAGGCTGAGAGTCATGTCATACTCACATTAAAGGTCAACCAGTGGCTCAAGGGGCATAATCCCTCACTTTCCTGGTAGGCTTTTAATGTGAAAATCTGCAGAAAGTGTTGCGTTTAATCGACGGTAGGTAATGGAAAAATATAAGCGTTTGAAAATAACAAGTGAATGAAACCACAAAAAACTAATAAAGCGTATAGAGTAGTGCTGAAATTATTTGTTGATTAATGAAGATTTGCTGCTTTCCTCAACATGTTTCAACAGTTTTCTGATTTTTTGAAGCTGTGGAAACAGTCTTGAAAGTCATTACATCCATACTCAGAGTGTGCAGATACCCTGCATTAACAGTAGCTGAGTGTCCTCTAGCAGGGCCTGCTTGGCAGCATCAGAGGGCTTGGTCTGTTTGCCTCCATTGGCTTTGGTTCAAGGGTCCTTGTGACACAGTCAGACTGAAAGGGACTCTGGTCCCCCCCTCTCACCACTACTGAATCCATCTGCTCTGAGAGGCAGGGAGTGACTATGTAGCCCATGTTGTCCCTTTCCTTATGGGAGACTCTTTCTCCACAGAAAAATCCCGCTCTGCCTCTGACTGGATTAGAGACTTACTTTGTGTCATGGGAGGAGCTATAATGATTTCCATGGAGCAAACAGGAAGTGCACACCGGAGGTAGCTTTGTTTAAGTGCATATGCAGTGCTGGGTCAAACAAGCACACATTTCCCCTCCTTTAACTTTGTGAGCCTATGTCTGCCTTGTGATTTGTGTGTGTGTTAAACAGCAGGCCTGTCTGTGTCTCTTTGTCCACTTTAACGGATATCACCAGCTTGACTACTGGTTTAAATAAAAGCAAGCCGACAGAAAAGCCATCATTCAGTCCTGACAAAGGGTTTAAAAGGGCCACTGCATCTGCAAGGGCACATTACTCCCAACTCCAACAGCAGCTGCTAGCTTTTCTACATGTTATTATATTTCTCTAAACCAGTAATGAATAGAGCTGGCTGTCGTTTGAAAGGTTTCAATATTTGTGCCAATATGTAAGGAAACAGATTTGTGTCAGTATATTCAAACAAAACTAAGAATTTGCGAGAGAATAAAACTCACTGAAGCAAAAAAAGTAAAACTTAGAACTTGCAGACAAATGATTTGTGTAGTGGTGTAAACTATTGGTCTTTTTTGATAATATGTCCTTTTGTTTACAGTTCCTCTACAGTAGTAGGGTTAGTAGGGAAGTTCTCCCTCACTGATCAGACTTTTGCCCTCACTGTCTCTTTGCTGTTAGGCTTCCAGCTCTCTCATTTGTGCTGCCTGACTCTGTGTTTTTTTATTTTTATTTTATTTTTTTTAGGGGTGTGTCCCCATTGACTAATGAGTTTTTGAGTGACAGCTCAGTGAAATTAAGCAGGCCTGTTCTCTTTAAAATGAAAATGACTAGTGTCAATGTACAGAATCACAAGAATATAATAATGATATGGATTGAGTGTGGTCGATTTTAAAAAGTCTATAGTGGAATTTTCATTGTATATGATTCTTTGTAGATGGTGTGGCAGACTCTCTGCATGAAGCCTGAAGTGCTCAGTTCCCTGAGCAGAGGCCTGGTCCAGGTCACTGAGTTTCTCCAGTAAAACCTGAAGTGCAGCATTCAACGCTGTAAATACAGACAGAGCTGATTGGGACTGACTGTCCTAACTTTCCTACCGGTGTCTTTGAGGTATCAAACCAGTCAGGCTTTACTCTGTAGGATGCTGGGGCTTCACTTGTGTCTTAGCTCCTGGTTCCTGTCTCATGTGTTTGGCAGCAGGTTAAGGTATTTTCCAGGTGCCTTAACATTGGCTCTGTCTACATTTTTTAGTTTAATTGTTTTTTAATGCAAAAACAGACAGCAGAGAGCCAGAATAACGACCACCCAGAGTCTTCTTATGGTCATTTGTGGGAACTGGCTTCTAAAACTGTAGGTCTTTTAATTAGAAGTTTGCAGCAGTTGAAGCTTGATTGATTGGTCTATTGACCCATATGTAGACATATTAATTCAATTTAAAATCCAATGCTGTTGTCATGCTTGCAGTAACAGTATTCCAGTAGTACTGATAGACATTTTAAAGCACTTCCATATTTTCCTCTCACACTCCACTCCCTCTTTCTTTCTCATCCCCCCTCTCTGCTGTCCGCCATGGTGTACCCTCAATAGTGACTGTTAACTTTGGCACAGTTATTGTTATTTCGACCCATTCAGGAAACAATTCTGACTTAACTAGCTTCCACTTTTATTCACTCCCACACACCAAACTTTTCTGCTTCCTGTGCTCATACAATTTCCTCAGACATCCATATATACTAAAGTTTTTAGACCCAACTTACATTCCCCAAACTTTACCATTTTGATGATAACAGGAGTGGAAACTGTCGTGTCAGTGTTCAGTTATGTAATAGATACTCTTCCCAAGTTAGTGTTGAACATTGTTGACATGTTAAGCATTTCTGCAAAGATACAATAACTTTAGCATGCAGTAAACAATTTAAAACAATTAAAACAATTCTTCTGGTTTGAAGCAATCTGGTGGAAAAGGATTGCTGCCTCATAGCACTTGGCAATTGCTGAAGCACTCCTTCAGCAATTGCCAGGCATAAATCTAACTTATTACTAGAGATGTCCCAAACCGATCCTATGGATCGATATCGGACTGATCTGGGCATATTTTAATGGATTGGCATTGCCTAAAATAAAGCAGACCAAAATAAAAAAAAACACTTCACATCTGTGAAATATGTAGTGTTATTCATTCCAAAACTAGAATGCAGACAGACCATGCAGATGGGCGGTAGAGGGCGTGGCCGGCAACACAGCAGGGGCAGATGTAACATTACATGGGTTGGGTGACTTGAAACATTCTCATACTTCCCATGATAAAAACACTTGTGCTGTGTGAATTTTTGCTCAGGAAGATGGTATCCTCTTTGTGTGGCATAGAATTATATGATTTTTCTCATATATTCTCCCAACCACACTCATAACAAGCCTGTTAATATACAGTGTGGAAATAGTGTTAGCAAAATGTGTTAGCTTGTAAATCTGCTGGAGACTTTTGCCCCCCAAAAATCTGAAACTTGCAGCAGGAATCCAGATTGAAGGGGCCTGGAGGGAGAGGGGAGGCAGTAGCATGCGAGAGAGTGGAGGTTAAAGTTGCAAAAAGCAATCTTCACTTGTCTTAACAGGCTGACTGGAAACAACGGGAAGCAGGCCTTTCCCTTTAGGTCTCACTCTGGTATTTGTGGAATCTGCTTTGGAACAAATAGGCCACTTCCTGACCCTTTACCCCTGGGATCTTTTTATGGAGGAAGAGGAATGAGGTTCTGAATGAGGTTGATAAAAGACTTGTTTTCTAAAACTTGTTGTTGGTTCATAAATATGTCTTCCTTCAAAAAAGTAATGTGACTGTGGTGCACAGTTTCTACATTATTCATCAGTTGTTTTTCACATACAGTGTGGTCTGAAAGTCTTGAGTCCAATATAAACCACTTTATTGTTTAAGGTCATGTTCAGACTGACAACAGTGCTGCATTAATTAAACACAGCATCCTTAATCATTTCAATGAGACCTCCTTTCCACCAAATGATCTCTGGTTCTTGAACCGGTTCCATTCAGGTTTCTTGGAACTTTAGTACTATCTTGCGAACCAGCCCACATTTCCACCAGTTTTGAGCGGAACCTTTGTAATTGTGTCATCAATGAAGGGCCTTGCACAATGCACAACAGAAGTAAACAGTAGGAGCAAGATGGCGGATGGCATTGATTACCTGTAAGCTTTTGATCTGTAATATTACAGATATTTGTTTTGATCCATTTATCCAATGATACGAAGACATAGAAGACTATTACCATAGTAGACCATAGACCATTGTTGCCTTCTCCATCCTCTCTTTCCACACCTGTAGAATATGACACACCAAGACTTCCTAAAATCAATCTGGATACAATTTGGACATGCCATAAAACGTATTTGGGCTGGCAGTCTGAACAAAGCTAAAGTTTTTTAGTCAGAGTGCAAGGTGCAGTATAATTCTGTCCTTTAGTAGTGATGTCTATGGATAAGGTTACAAACCTAAGGCATGCGTGAATGACAACAGACAGGAATGTAGACTGTGTGTAACCAACAGACTGGTATGAATGAGTCAAACTACATGAATGTGTGTGTGTGTGTGTGTGTATGAATGAGCGAATAGGCCTAATCGTACACACCTGTCCTTACAATCAGGCCAGCCTAATTCTTGTTAACACACCCCCCTCAGTACTCAGTAATTCTATCTAACTTGAGTATCTGGAAATAGAAACACTTGTCAGAAGAGGATGACATGTTTTTATCTGCTGGTGGTGAAGCTCTGTGTCCCTTCTATAGTGATTGTGGTTACAGTGAAATATTACATCTGGATTCTTTGTTTTGATTCTCCTCCCATCAGCTTCAGGCTCCTAAAGCAGCCATTTTTGAATGTCATGATTGTTTATTTAACCACATTCTGAGAGTGAGAACTTCTTTTTCAGGGAGACTTGACCTAAAAGCTTTTGGGTCACAAACTGATATCTTTGAGAGTGCTTTAAAATCCACCAGTCAAGTGTCAAATTAGGTTTACAGCAGACTACTTCTTGAGCGTGTCTTGCCTTTCTTTTTGTTTAGCATGTTTGCATTGTAAATGAGCAGTACTGGTTTTGATGTTAGTGTGTTGTGGTTCAGATGAACAGGCGTTGAAAGGCTCTGTGTTTCCTGTAGCCCCTAGCGTGGAAGACGAAAGCAGTCAGGGGACAGGAATGCCATAGGACGAGTTGTAAGCAATGTGATCAGTGACACTCGCACCACTGGTGACACACACACACTCGCTTGATTTATGTTCATTATATTTATGCAGAAACAAATGTGCCAAGTTAGGATGTAATTAATGATAGAACAGTGGCTGAACCGCAGACTGGATGTCTAAAAATATCACACATCAAGACAGCTCTACCTCTATGTCTCTCTCATTGGGGCTGCATCTTCATTAGTGGTGTAGACTACTGGGTGACCTGTCTGCTAATCTCTATGATTGGTGAGACAGTGTGTGATACTCATTAGTCACCCATCACTCTGTGTTGCCTGTGAAAGGATTATGTGTGCTTGATGCTTCTGATTTACAAAACAAGAAGATTAACCCAACACTGTTCTCTGCTCTTAATCCTCTTTCCTACTTATTTACCTCTCACTTGCTCTTTCATAGCCTCTCAGAGCCAAGTAGCCAGATTGGGCTCTCTTACCAGATGTTCCAGTGAGGCTGAGCTGGCTGTCGTGCTGGGAAGGGTAATCCTCATGCCTTCCAGAGACAGGCATACATACAGCTGATAATTCCACAGACATCTATCTATCTATCGAGATTCATGGTTTTGTGGTTTTGGTAGAAGTTGACTTAACTTTGAAGTTCAAATGAAAAATCTAACTCTTTTAACAAATGTGCATGTGCAGTATTATTCAACCCCCAGCTTCAGTACTTTGTGGCGCATCCTTTAGCTTTTATAACTTCTAACAAACATTTTCGGTAAGTGCTGACAAGCTTCTTACACCTCTCGATCGGAATCTTTGCCCATTCTTCACTTGCAAAAGCCTCTAGCTCAGAGATGTTTGATGACTTCCGTGCTGCAACTGCCTTCTTTAAATCCCACCAAAGATTTTCAATCGGATTTAAATCTGGTGACTGAGAAGGCCACTCCAGGACGTTCCAGGATCTTTTTCTCAACCAAGCTTTGGTTGACTTGGAGGTGTGCTTGGGTTCATTGTCTTGCTGGAAAGTCCAATGATCACCAAGGTTTAATTTGTCAACAGAAGGCATCACGTTCCTCTTTAAAATGGCCTGGTATTTCTGGGAATCCATGATTCTAGGTACACGATCAAGATTGCCAGTTCCTGCCGCAGAAAAACATGATACTACATCATGCATTTTCTGTGTTGATTTTATGTATCATTCAACTCATAAAGAAGTCATCCAAAGC